>JAFLJL010019340.1:160956-204072 GCA_018398815.1 Conus ventricosus
GGGACGGGCAGTGCAGTAAGAGTGGAAGGGCAGGGGGTGCGGGCAGGTGGCAGGGCAAGGTGGAGGGGGTACAGAAGACGGCTCCATGCACAGTGGGAGATGAAGCGCGGTTTGGAACCCCTGCCTTTGACCCTGAACAGCGAATGATGGGCTGAAGTTTTCATTTCACTCTGAAAACACTTCAACAAATAACTCTGCTTTTTCTGCTGATGTGGGGATAGCGTTGTTATCTAATTTAATGGATATATGGTAAATGGCTTTCTGTTCTTTAATTCTTTAACCTTCTTCCATACTTTGTGCAGGGTCCTTTGTTGTAGAATTTTTAAATAGCAAAAGTAGTGAAATAGTTTACGTTTTGCTTTGGCACAATCCTTTTACTGTGATTTTTGGGCAGTTTCTTGCAATACAATTTTCAGTTCTGTCCTTTAGCCATGTTTTATAAGTTTTCTTTTTACTGCTCACTGCTTCTGCGCATTCTTCATTCCACCATTCATTTCCTCTGTATTCCTATCATATAGCATTTTACGCTTGGGCATTGATTTTTCAGCAGTTTTTAAAACAGCTTTTCTGAAGTTATCATAAAAATATATCAGCGCTTCCACTTAATTCATCTTAAATCTCTCTTCAGAAATAAGAAAGCTTGACCGAGAAAGAGGAAGAGCAAAAACATATTTATTTGTGAAACTCCTCAAGATTGAAAAATCATTATTTAATTTCTTTTATAAACCTTTTGATGAATTTAATGATTCATTGGAGTGTTTTTCTTGCAATACCACTGCTGTTGCGCCATCTCGACGGTATTTCATATCAATTGCTCTGCCATTTGCCTTTATCTTGGAAGCTATTACTCCATTCATTTTACCAAAAAGTTTGGTTTAAATGGGACTCTACCCTTACTATCTGGAAGTGGACGGTTGTACTACCAGTTCCAAAGCAAGGTAAACGTAGATCCGAAATTGGTAGTTATCGTCCAATAGCTTTAACATCGCAAGTTGGTTAAAGATATTGGAAAAAATTGTTGAACGTCGTATTTTACATTTCTGTGAAAAGAACAATATTATTCCAAACAACCAAGCAGGTTTCAGGTAAGGAAGATGTACGATGATCATCTAGTAAAATTACGAATCTAGTTTAAAAAACAGTTTTCAAGAAGAAAAAGTACACTTGCACTACTTTTTTGATATTAGAAAAGCTTATGATAGGGTATGGGCATGCTCTTCTGCGTTATAAGCTGTATCATGATCTGGAATTAGTGGAGCAAATGTTCATTCGTTAAAATGTTCTTGTCTGGGAGATCTAATTGTACAAGAATTGGCAACTTGTTACTCATCATTCAAGGAGAGTGATATTGGAATTCCCCAAGGATCTATCATTGTCATGTCCTTTTACTATTCTTATTCATGATCTCCCAATCGTTCCATCTAACAATATCCATCTCGGTTTCAATATGCTGATGACATTTGCTATATGGATGAATACAAACGTCAGAAAACTATATCAAGTTGAGCTAGATAAGTTTGACTTAACATTTTTTTGAAAGAAAAGGGTTTAGAAAACTTTCGGGAGAAAAAGACACAATTTAATGTTTTTATCAATGGTGATACTCCAAACCATCCTCCTCAACTTGTTTTTAAAAGGCAAACACTCTTAAATATTCAAAAGCTGTAATTTTTTAGGAGTCTATTTATCCCTAAGTTAAAGTGGCGATATCATATTGAAACACATAAGAAGTGATGCTAGACAATGACTAAATTTTCTCAAAATAATTATTGCTCAGTCATGTGGTACAAGATACTCAAACCACTCTTACATTCTAGCTACCGTTTAGTTCGTTCGAAATTACTTAGGGCAGAGGTTTTATTTCTCTGCTCCACCGACGGGCTAAAAAAATTCAAAGCGTTAGAAGTAAGGCTGATTAAGTTGGCACTTGGTTGTGCCAGTACACACAATACGCTCAAAAAATACAGAGCAGTAACCTGTTAACTCTTCGAGGACCACGGTAAGTTGGCCACCACAAAGTAGTGACTAGATGTCTTTCAGTTTCTATTTCAGTGACATATGACATTTTTCTTGCCTCAAGACAGGATTTCCCGAGAGAGCGCAAAACATTTATATCTTCAACTTATTAGAAACTATACAGATGATCTTTTTAAGAGTTAGTGTATTGTTATTACATCAATTTCAAGAAGCCTAATACCCATTATTCCTCATTGGGAGCAAATTTCTGCTAGATTTGATACAGATTATACAACTCAAAAAAAAGGGATAACTCAATTCTACCCTTTTAAGCAAAAGAACATAAAAAGTAAGTATCCAAATCATTAAAGATTTTTCCAATGGTTCAGTTTGCAATCATGACAGGGGTGGTTTGCATTCCGCTTTAAAGATAAGAAAGTCATTTGTCTAGGGAATAGGTTTTTCTGTATTTACGCAGAACTTTATGAAATTTCAGGGCCCTTTATCCTTCATAGTGATATTGATATTGAGTTTATAGATTTTATTTGTGTTACTCAAAACTGATTTTACGCTGCAAAACGGGAATACAAAACTTCGAAAAATTTGTATTTAATGTAAAAATTATCATTAAATTTATATGTAAAGGATAAATGTAAAATTTTTGTTGGATTCCATCTCACTGGGGGATTTGGGGGAATAAATGGCTGAAATCAGCGAAAGAAGGAGCTATTGACATACCCTATAGTACACTAAAATTAAAAAAAATGAAATAAATCGATGTTAAAATAGTTTTAAGAAAAGCCCTTAAAAGTAAAAAATATTACTGTGTTAAAGATCCTTGTCTATCTCATTTACAAAATTCGTTTAAAATTCAGGGAAGACTAAATTTTCAAAAAATGTAGAAGTACTTTGGTCATCCGATATAAATTGAACATTTTCTTTTTGTTTTGCCCATTGCTACCCCTATTATCAACAATCGGGGAGTAAAAAAAAAGGGGGATCTTTAAATGAAAAAAAAGCAGCAAAGAAATGAACAAATTTGCATCAGTTGTATCCAGCACTATCTTTCAAATTTTTTGTAAATATTAAGTCTTTTATATTTTTTGTTTATTCACAGAGCCTTCCACAGGGTGCTATTCCACCCCACAAAAAACCCCCCCGCACACCACACACAGCCCTTTTTGTTTTTTTTTTTTTTGGGGATTGGTTCTTTTTTTAGTCTAATATCACCAGTTGTGAACAGACGTTAAATTAAATAAATAAATAAATCATTTCCTCTTTTAAATTTTTCCATTTTTCCTTGACACTGAACTGTTTTTGTCTTTCTCTTCCCGACTTACATGCACTGAATCATGTTTGGGTTTCCTCCATGGATGTTCACGTGAGGTTGCAGTACTTACATGCACGAACCCTTTTGGGTTTCCCTCCTGGTTTTCAGGGGGTGTGCAGATACCCAGCAGATAGAGGTCAACACATTGTCAGCAACTTCCCCCGTCCAACCCTTCGTAAGCAGCACCCTGGACCTCTGGGCTGGTGCCGGTGACAAATACCATTTCCTGCATTTTTAAAGCGTGAAAAAATACGAGTACCTCTGATGGCTTCCCTGAAGCGAGCCGAACACAGGACATAAAATATGTAGTGGAACAATGAAACGTATCTTTTGGGCTGACGTCCTCTAACGAGTGGGTTCAACCGTTCAGTGGGGGTTTGCGTAAAAAAAACAATAGAAAACGTCACAGTAGGCGTCCGTGTGACCCCCCTTTAGTGCGGGATGTCAACAGAGAGATGAGTTGGGAAAAACCAGAAAAAATTCCCGGTTTTGGGTCCTTGCTGGTAAATTCCTAAATACACAAAGGATGGGAAAAACTCCTTACCCTAACACCCTGAATACGAAAAAGGAGTGAAAAAACTGCCCCCCTTAAAAACCCCTGAATACGATAAAGCGTGAAGAACTACCTACCTAAAATCCGAATACGATAAAGGAGGAAGAAACTACCTTCCTTACACCCTGAATACGATAAAGACTTTGAAGAATCCTACCCTATACTCTGATACGAAAAACGTGAAAAATGCTCCCCTTTTACATCCTGAATACGATAAAGAGTGAAGAACTCCCCCCTATACATCCTAAAAAACGTAAAGCTGAAGAACTGCCGACCCTATACACCCTAAAAGTGAAAAGACAGCATTTTCTTAAAAAAAAAAAAAACACCATCAAAAGGGTTACTACTTAAAAAAGTTTATTCAGAATCAATTTTAAAAATATTTTGATGTGAAGTTTCTATTTGAGAGTATAATGCAGTTTCCGTTTTTTCTTTGTTTGGTTTTTTTTTAAAAATCAGTTTGTCAACATGATCCCCTTTTAAAGGGAAAGAAGACTATGGGAACATTATTCTATCTAGTAATGAGGCGGAATCTGAAAGGGGGTTTTACTTCCAGTGAAAGCAAAACTAGTGGCCGACCCCACCCCACCAGACAGCTTCAAGGGCCAAAAGGACAAGACACTTGTCACAACCTGCCGCCCCCCGCCCATCTTCACCTTTTTCTTCACGCCGGTGTGGGAGAACGAGGACTGCCCCCTTAAGGGCGGTCCCTTCCGTCCTTTAGGGTCCACGAAACGGGTTTTCTTTCCCCTTGGGCCCAAAAAAGACACTGTCCTGACCAAAAAGGGAAAAACCGTTGAACGGGTACGCGTTGGGAAACCCCAAGGGCCCCTGTTGAAATTTCCCTGTTTACAGGGCCAGAATGAAATGCCCTGTACACGGGCCCCGGGGTTAACGAAAAATGTCCTGCACACAAAGGGTCCCCCCTGTTGAACTATTTCGGGTAGGAACACAGGGGCCAAAAAGAAAGTCCTGATCAAGGGCCAGAAGACACTGTCCTTTTCACACAAAGGTCCCGTTAAACGTACCACGGTAAAAAAACCGGGGCCAGAAATGACACATGCCTGATAAAGGGGCCGTAAACACATTCCTTTTCACGGGCCAGAAAGACACATGTCCGTATCCAGGGTCATAACGACACATGCCTGACACGGGCCCCAAAGTTTAAAGAAATGTCCTGTACACAGGGCCATAACCACATGTCCTGATCCAGGGCCAGTAAGAAAATGCGTATCACGGGCCAAATAAGACACTGCCGAAACCCCAAAGGGTCACCTTTAAAACTGTACTGTGGTGGGGAATCACAGGGCCGAAAACGGGGACAAGTCCTGTATCCAGGGCCCAAAAAAACACCCCACGCCGTATCACGGGGGCCATACGCACTGCCCTGCATCCGGGCCCAGTAACGACAAATGTCCTGTTCACGGGGCCCCTAAGACATGTCCTGTTACAGGGCCAGTAATGACACATGCCCTGTATAAAGGGGCCAGTAACGGCCATGTTGTATCACAGGGCCAGAACGACACATGTCTGTACACAGGGCCCGGGTAACGACACTGTCCTGTTACAGGGCCAGTAATCACATGTCCTGCACCAAAGGGTCACCTTGAAAAGTACTGCGGTGAGGAATCCGGGGCCCAAAAACGCACGTGTCCTGCACAAAAGGGCCCACCTGTGAAACTAGACTGCGGTGGGAAAACACGGGGCCCAAAAGTAACGACACGTGTCCTGCCCAAAGGTCACCGGGTGAAACTTTTACTGCGGTGGGGAATCACAGGGCCAGGGCAAAGAGAATGTCCCACGCCGCGTTTGGGGGTTTTTGAAAAACCTGGCTAAACTAAATGCTCCCAAAGATTCATTTTTTACTTTCCTCTATTTTCTTGACTGGGGATTACGTATGTTTCAAAACACAACACACAACCTCAAAGGGACGAAACAACATCGGACTATGAAATAAAGAAAATTAGAAAAAAGACAATTAGAAAGAAAGACAAAAAGAAAGAAAAAAAAAAATTAACAAAAAATCCTCTCATATTCAGAAGATGTGTAGTCATTTTGACCACCAGTACAGCCCACAGTCATGTTTCTGCTTTCTCGTTTTTTTGGCTTCTGCTGGGGACATCGAACACCATGGACAATTGAACATCATGGACTATTTCAAATTTCCCCCCAAAAATATCCCCCAAATTACCTTTCCCCGTCCTCGTCCGAAAGAAAATGGTGGTGAGTCCCAGTGTCCACCGTCTCCACGGTCAATCAGGGTGTCCCCCAAACGGAGCTGGGTCACTAGGCCCGGGGAGGATAGGAACGTCTGTGGGTTTAGGAATAGGAACTGTTTTCCACACGCTACGAATTAGTTGCACACATATTGCGCCAGTTTATAGACATACCATAAAAAAAAGCACATGCACAGAGAGAGAGGGGAGAGAGAGAGAAGGGAGAGAGAGAGAGAGAGGAAGAGAGAGAGGAGAAAGAGAGAGAGAGAGGGGGGAGAGAGGAGAGAGAGAAGGCACATGTTAGTGTGTGATTTAAAGAGCAATATAGCTGAAATCGTATGCATAAAGGTGACATCCCTGCACGACAAATATGGCCCTCCGAACATCACTCATGCTAGCGTCAGGATTATCAGAAATTTTGACCTTTCCCCCAAAAAAACGTCAGTGGGTTTCAGAAGAAAAAGTCGTTTTTTCCTAGGAGACTTGAAAGCCCCGTCACGATCGTCCTTTTTTTCATATAATTAAAAAAGGAAAAACAAAATTTTAAAAGTAAATTCCGCCTGCCCGTGTCTTTTAATGTAGATTTTTTATTATTCCCAAAAACAACATAAGCTACAAGGGAATTTTCATCAAAAACGTCTTTTTTTAAAATAAAACAAAAAACATCCAGGGTGCACACAAGCCCCTCAACTAAGCATTATAAACAACAACCAGAATGACACAATACCCCCACCTGCAGACATTTTTTTAAAAACATCCAAATGCAACAAAACCCCCCACACTGCAGACATTATAAACAACACCCGAACCACAAAACCCACCACACTGCAGACCTTATAAACAACACCAGAATGCAACAATACCCACCACACTGCAGACATTATAAAAAAATTCCAGAAATGCACACAATACCCCCCACACTGGACATTTTAAAAAAAAAACAATCCCCCCCCGGGAATGCCACAAAACCCACACATGCGACATTTTAAACAACACCAGAAGCAAAAATTATTCAGCAGACTGCGACTTTAAACAAAAAACCCAAAGCACACAACACCATCCCACTGGACATTATCAACAACAAAACGCCTTGGCTTTAAAAGGGTGTGTAAAACCAACTGACATAGGCTAGAAAACCAAGGTACCACAATTTTTTATGCTCTGTATAATGTGCGGGGGTTGTAAATTCCCCCCAAAAAAAAGGGGAAAAATGGAGGGGATTGTTTTTTCATAAGATCTGGTTAACATTAAAAATGGTCAGTGTATGGAGGCCTTTAAAGGGGTTTCGAGTTTATGGGAGGCCTTTTTAAAAAGCTTACAGAGTTTTGTTTTGGGCCTTAAAACGCTACAGGGTTTTCAGTGTTTAACGCAGAACCAATTGTGGCGGTGGCCCAAGGGCTGTTTGTTAAGGGGAGGGAAGGCCATGGGAGGGACAAGGGGGGAGGTGAGAGGGGGGAAGGTGGAGAGAGGGGGGAAGGGGTGGGGGTAGAAGGGGGGGAAGGGGGGGGAGAGAAAGGGGGGAGGGGTGGAGGTGGAGAGGGGGAAGGTGGGGGAGAGAGGGGTGGAAGGGGTGGAGGTAGGAGGAAGGGAAAGGGGGACGAGGGGAGGGACGGGGTGGCGGGGGGGAGAGGGGGGAGGGGGGGGGGGCTATTGGAGGGACGTGGGGGGGCGGTAGAGAGGAGGGAAGGTGGGGGAAGGGGGGGGGCGGTGGTGGCGGTGGAGGAGGGAAGGGGGGGGAGAGGGGGGGGACGGGGGTTGGCGGTAGAGAAAGGAAGGGGGGAGAGGGGGAGGGACGGGGGTGGCGGGGGAGAGGGAGGGAAGGGGGGAGGAGGGAGGAGGGGGTGGCGGGAAGAGGGGGAAGGGTGGGAGAGGGGGGGGAAGGGGTTGGGGGTAGAGAGGGGGAAGGGCCAGGGGCCGGGTTTTTACCATAGTTTCATGTCCAATTTAATTTTTTTTTTTTAACTGTATTTTTCTTTTGGGGGACTGCATTGGGGGTGTTTGTGTATTTTCTTCCTCTGCTTTTGGTTTTTCCCCGAGAAGACATATTTTCAACAATTTCCTGGGTTTATTTTTTGACTGTGCTGAAATACCGTTACTTGACACCTTGTTCACGGGTTCTTTTGCAAAATTTCCTTTTGTTCACTACACGCGGGCCCTTTCATTCTCAATTCTATTTTTATTTTATCTTTAGCATTCCCGGTTGGTACTCAAGAGGCGTCGCAAATATTTCGGTGATAGAACTCTGATTTTCCACCATATATCACGACGTTGAACTTTTTGAAAAATGACTACCCCACCCCCGGGGGCGAAATGGTTAAACGTTCGACTCCGGTGGGAGGTCGTGGGTCGAATCCTATCAGAGCCCGTGGGTTTTTCGCCCCGACGGCTCTACCCCGAGTTGATTTGCGCCGACTCAGTTTGGGGAAACGGGGGCCACACGTCGTTTTATCACTTAATGGATGCGTTTCTGAAGGGGTTGCTCAAATTTCTGACCAAAATGCAATGAAAGGAAGGTGAGTAAGCCCCGCCATGTGTCTCAGACGAAATGGAAAATCCCCAGCATCATCTTCATCCTCTTCTCATCTATCACATGAAAAAGTCCAAATTCTGTGGTCCCCTTTATGCCTGTCCATGGGACCCAATTTCGTGTCCCCTCCAAGTCTGTGGCCTTGGTTTGGGTTTTGTCCGGGTCACGGTACGGCGGGTCCTGGGGGGGTGTTTGGAGGCGTGGTGGGCCTTCCCGGAGGGAGAGCCATTACGCCGGCAGCGGTAGCAATTTGTCGTCAGTAGGGGGCTTGTAGGTGGGTCCCCGCGTGTGCAGACGGAACAGGGCATGAACACCACAAATGATCGGCGCAGTTTCAGTGTCTCCCCGGGCGGTTGCCATTGATGCTTGACTTGATGCCCCCCGTGGATTGCGGTCCCCCGGGTGCGGCGGGGTCGACTAACCGGGCGGGGGTGTCGGGAAGAGCGGCGTGGGTGCCTGCTTGAGGTGGCGAGAGGTTGGGAAAAAAAAAAAAAAAAGGAAAAGATTACCGGCTGTAGCAGCATTGATTACTGGTTCCGTCCCCGGTATGCCGTGTTCACCCGGTGTTTGTTCTGCCCAACACACACACCCCACACACAACAATAAAACCGAGTATTTGTCTTGATCGTAAAAAAGGGATCAAAAGCTAAAGTAACCAGGCTTTTGTAAGAATATTCCCCTTTAATCTAACATTTCAAAAAAATGTTACTCGCTTGTTTTCCCAAACCTTTCGTTTTTTTTTTAGTGGTCTTTTTCATCATACATTCACCCCGTCTACGTGGAAAACCAAAGTCAAACATATTCATGAAAAGTACTCTGTCCCCCCCAAATACCCCTGAATGCATAGTGGTATGAAAGCATGGAAAGACAGTGCGTGCGGGGGGGGGGGGGGGGGGGGGGGGGGGGGGGGGGGGGGGGGGGGGGGGGGGGGGGGGGGGGGGGGGGGGGGGGGGGGGGGGGGGGGGGGGGGGGGGGGAGGGGGGGGGGGGGGGGGGGGGGGGAAAGCGGGGGGAGGAGAAAAGGGGAGAGGGGAGGGGGGAGGGGAGAAAAATGGGGGGGGGAAGGCGGGGCAAGGGGGGGGAGGGGCAAAGGGGGGAAAAAGGGGGAAAAAGGGGGAGGGGAGGGGGGGAGACCCCAAAGGGGGGGAGGGGGGAAGGCGGGGAGGAGGGGGAAAAAATGGGGGGGGAGGAAAGGGGGGCAGGAGGGACACAAGGGGAGAGGGGAAGGCGGGGGAGAGAACAGGGGGGGGGGAAAACGGGGCAAGACCCGCCCCAAACCGGAACCGGGGACCAGGCGGCCACCTTACCCCGGTTTCCCCGTTCTTGACAGTAAGACTTCAAAACCAAAAAAAACGATTTTTACAAACAACATACTGTGTAGGGGTTTTTCCCCTTTTTTAAAATAAATTTTTTAAATTGTTGTCTTTTAAAAATAAGTTTATTTTTGACATAAAATCCCCACATTATTTGACAATTTTACCACAAAAAATTGTTAAAGACAGGCTGACCGGGCGAAACCCGATCGCTTAAAATTTCGGGTGGCGCAGACAAAAGGGCCTTTGTTCCCAACGCACGGCCCCTTTACAAACGCGACCAAAAAATCAATAAAACACACCTCGCGGGCCCAGTAGGCTCGCGGCGCACTTGGCTATTGCAACATATTGCATCAGCGAATGTTCTAGACTGCCACGTGACACTATCATGTCAAGGCCGCCACGTCAGCAAGAGCCGGCCGGTTTCGTCATTCTTTCTCAGGCTGCCGCACAAGAAGGTTGGTTTTGACTGTGCTCCGGTGTAACCACTGGGTTTTATTTTAAAATGGCTAACATGTTTACCGAAGAACAGGCTTGTGCTATTCAAGACCATAAGTTTTACTATACCTGCATGTTAGAGTATTTGTCGAAAAAGAATTAGGTGAAGCATGTTCTCTGCCAGTGAAACCGAAAAGAAGCATTGCTTTTTTGGAAAGGAAAAAAGTGAACTGACTGCTTTGGAAATGAACGACTATCTTAAAGGCTTGTTGGTTCAAGAAAATGAAAGAAATATTGCTGAACAAGATGTAGCCAGTTTCAATACGTGTTTGACTATTGATGAGATGGTTCCTTATCTAATAAATGGTGCTGCATTGTTGAAAGTCGGCCAAAGCAAAACAATCCATCACGCGTTAATTGTTGGGCGCTGGCTTGAAACAGCTCAAGTCATGTTTAAAAAAACAAAAACGCTACAAACATGGCGTTCATTTCTTAAGACGCAGGTGAACATGGCTGATTTGTATGCTAGAAAACTCATTCAACTTTCTGTGTGTTTTTATAACTATCCTAAATTTCACAAGCTAGGAATCAGTATAAATGAACTGTGTAGCAAACGCCAAACCATTATTAAACTTATGCAACTGAATAACGATTTTAGAATGTTTTGGCAAACAAACTAGATAGGGTTAGGCAGACCAGTATGGAGAGGAGTAGTGTGTAGCCAGCAC
The DNA here is from genome assembly GCA_018398815.1 of Conus ventricosus. Classification (NCBI taxonomy): domain Eukaryota; kingdom Metazoa; phylum Mollusca; class Gastropoda; order Neogastropoda; family Conidae; genus Conus; species Conus ventricosus. The sequence continues at coordinate 172,017 of JAFLJL010019340.1, forward strand.
TATCTCCAAGTATAATTAAACTCTTTGTTGTGGGAGGCAGCCTGCGGTAAAATTAGCCTTGCTGACTGCTACTATAAATAACTGTTCATGCGGTGAACGCCTATTTATAGTAGCAAGAGGGCTGCGGTAAAATCCGCCTTGCTATAAATAACCGTTCATGCGTGTGAACGGTTATTTATAGCAGCAAGAGGGCTGCGTAATCGCCTGCTATAAATAACCGAGCGTGAACGCCAATAGAAGGTCGGTAAATCGCTGTATAAAAACCGTTCATGCGGTGAACGCCTATTTATAGTAGCAAGAGGGCTACGGTACTGCCTGTACTTGCTATGTGCGGACACTAAGGGAGGTAACTCCTGCGCACCCCCACCCCACGCACGCACGTCCCCACCCCCACCCCACCCTACCCACCCCCACCCACGCATGCACACACTCAAGTCACTTCTAAGTTCTTACTTAAGTCATCCTCAAGTTCTTAATTAAGTTCTTAATTAAGTTTTTAATTAAGTTACTTCAAGTTCTTAATAAGTTCTTGATTAAGTTCTTAATTAAGTTCTTAATTAAGTTACCTCAAGATTTAATTAAGTCGTCCTTTAAGTACAACTAAGTTCTTATTCAAGTTATCTTATAATTATCAAAAAAACAATTTATGTTTTTATCTTAAATAGTAGATGTCTAATATAGTACACACACGCCTCAAAAAATGCGTCATTGTTGAGGATGTCTTGCTTAAGCCCTTGGCGTGAGATTGGTTAGCATAATCTTAATGAAGTTCTTACATCCTAAGCAACCGCGTTGATTACAATTCTGGTCTATGGAAATGTCTTTTATAGACTCCATGTCTTTATTTATTGACTCCATCATTTTATAATACGCCATGTTCTATTTTTATCAAAAAAAATTTAAATTTAAGTTCTTAAAATATTATTGCATTTTAAATGGATCAAAATGATTTTTTGTTATTGGCGGTGCTGGCGTGCTGTTGTCTTCTGTATTTAGTGGTTCAGATTTTTTTGATTGCTTTTGTTTTTGTTGCTGTTGTTTATATATTTTATAACCGTAATAACTGCCCCAGCAGCAGCAATGGCGCCAAAAATGGCAACAGTTTTAAGTTCAATATTCCATGAAGACTTTGGTGCCCTTGAATTAACTTGCTCTTGTTCTGGAGCTGGCATTAGATCAACTGTTGGCGTTGGCGGTGTTATGTTTTCATTATGAGTTATATTCTGTGATTGTAACTTTAATTTTCTTTGCCTGTTTAACTCTGCTACTCTTTTTTCCTGCTGCAACACGCCCAGGATGCTTTAGCTTTTCACTCGTCACTATCTCTACCTGATTCAGTGTTTTCTGATTCAATGTTTCCTGATTCTGCTGATTTTCCGACTCGTTCATTTTGAAGGGAAATAAAATCTATATGATTAAAAGTAATTAATCCCATGATTAACGGCGATAACAATGTTCCAAATCTGTAATATAGATCACAGCTTAGAGACTCTAATGACTTTGTTAAAACTGGATCTTGCGTTAAATCATACGTAAGATCTTGTTCAGAATCAATGGGAGCAAATCTGCTGACTAGTTTAGTGTACAAACTAAGAACCGTTTGCCCTACACTTTTTACCATTCTCGACCCCAGCTGCGCTTCATACCTGTTATGATACTTTATAATGTCTTGCGGCGACATCTGTTGAATCTGTTCTATGCTGAATTCAGTTCCGAGGAACTGTTTTGTTTTCCCACATGCTGCCAAAGAATACAACCTTTCCTTTTTGGGCATAATAGCTTGGTCATCAACTTCTTCATTTGTAAGTCCAAGACAGTGTAGGCCGCTCTGTAGCTCTAGCAGATCATTGCTGTTCATGTTTTTTTATTAATTATAATTATTTTATTTTTTAAAATGAGCACCGAAAAAACTATTGCCAACCTTGTATACCATTCTGCCGTTATTGGAGGCCTAAGTGTAGGATACTCAATGCTTGGTAAAAGCCTGTTAAAAATAAAACCGGCAGATCTTGGCAAACTAGACTTTGAGGATTCAGCAAAGCTAATCGCTATTATTACAGCTTCATTTGCACGAAAGATTTTCTAGTTAAGCAAGGAATAATTCCAGAGAATATAAATATGTAAAAAAATACATTTATAAAAAATGGCTTCACTCGTAATGATGATAGGCGGTGCTGTGGTGAATGCGCTTGCTTTTAGCGGAAGTAATTACGCATTTAGTAAACTACGGGATGACGGAGAGAGAAAAAGACATAACAAAGCTGTGGAGCAACTAGCTGCAGCACAAGATCGCTATGAAAAGCAGAGAATTGAGCAGTTAGATTTTATTAATAACACACTGAAAAAACAGGGACATGCAGCTTACACATTTAAAGATGTTGATCAAGCAATAAAAGAGTATTATCTTGTAACAGGCAAACCAATCGAGACATTGCCCCCACCAAAATTCAGCGACTTTTATCATCCATCAGAAAAACAAAAGATGCAAGAAATCGGGTTTATTGTCTTTGGTATGACCGTTGTATTTTGTTGCGCATAACATTGGCTGAATAAAAATGAACAAAATCTATTATTCGCCAAAAGGATATTGGAAGGGAATCGCGGCAATTAAAAAGCTAAGCGAAGCAGCGGGAGTCAGTGAACAAACAGCAAAAGAATGGTTATCCAAACAAGCAATCTGGCAAATTTATTTACCTGCGCCTAGACGAATACAGAGACCACACTTTGTCAATACAACTCCAAACGACACCCATCAAATGGATCTTCTATATTTACCCTCTGATACGATTAGACGAAAAAGATTTAAGTACGCACTCACAGTCATTGACATAGCTTCAAGATACAAAGATGCGGAACCATTAACACAAAAGAGTGCTTCTGCTGTTGCTGTTGCTATACAACTAATATATCAACGAGGCCCGTTAACTTATCCTCGCATGATTCAAGTTGATGATGGAAAAGAATTTAAAGGCCAAGTGAATCAATTATTGTTAAAACATAGAGTTACCATTAAAAGAGGCATTCCGGGAGTTCACAGATCACAGGCTTTAGTTGAAAACTTTAACAAACAGTTATCTGAAAGGCTTTTTTCCTACCAGTATCACAGAGAGCTTATTGACAATTCTCGCAACACAGAAGGGGTTAGAAGACTGCCCTCAGTTTTGCGCGCAATGAATAATGAAGAATTTAATGGCCTAAAACCAGTACAAGCAATCAAAAGAAAAACAATAAATGTTGCAGAAGACTCCAGTTCATCCAGCAAACTATTACCATTTGGATTGAAAGTAAGGTACCTTTATTTACCGGGGGAAGCAGAAGGGGACACTCGCATCAGGGCAACCGATCCAGTTTGGAGTGTTGATCCGTATGAAATAAAAAGAATTGTAAAAATGAATCCGCCCGTGGTATTATTTATGAGAAACTGACACGACAAAACAACCGGCTCCTCAAAGATCTTTTGTAAAGGAAGAACTGCAGATAATCCCACCAGACACAGTTCCGCTTTAATTTACGGTTCTCCAATGTCCATATGCATATGAAAACTCTGGATTAACAAACACACGTTTTGTTTGTTCTATCTAATGACTTCTTTGTTACAACCGTTGTTTGATCTCATGTAGATTAGATCGCAGTTTTACGTTGTCATGATGAAAAGTCTTATTGCCAAACAATGCTTCTTTGTAGTTGTCATGTGATATGTTTGACTGCACAACACTGCGAGATATTCCCTTTGCTTTTTTGATAGTTTTCTCCTGGCTCGAAATACTGTACAATTTTTACCTTAACCCCACATACTCCTATAGATCACCTTTACCAGATAATTCATCCTTCATCTTTCCTAAACCTATATTATAATTGAATGTAAAAGGCGAATCGTTTAGATTATCGGATTGTCATACCATCCACTTGCTCCTTTAGCTTACTTCTATTTTCCATGTCCTTTATACATGTCCTTCAGTGGGGATTCTATAACAAAACTAACTGTATCTGTTGTAATGTCTCTGGACTCCTGATACGAGGGTTAAAAGTAGTCATAAAGAAATTCTAACATCAAAAGCTTTGATAAATTCTAAAACAGTAAACCCCAATTAAAACGGGTTTATTCCAATTGACTTTTCTTTTTTTCATCATATGCCAAAAAGCTGATCAAGAAATCTTCTAAAGTCCTGATAATATTGTTTTAAGTCAGCCTTTAGAATTGCTTCGTTCTCTCTGGCTGACCAATCTGACGCTTTGCGCTTGTGTGGATTTTCCATAGTCCTTTCCAAAACAGCTGTTGTCCAACTCTTTTAAAAAAGTCTTTATCCAAGCATCTGTGTATGTTAGTTTCTAAGATCAGAGTTCTTTCATGATCATGGTTTCATGAACTGTTTCTTGATCGAAAAGCGATTATACTATGACTGCTCTCCAACTTCAAACATGTCTTGAAATAAAATTGTAGAAGTCCTGTAAAGGCAGACATAATTTTTTTTGCCTCGAAGATTAGCACAAGTTTAGGCGGCTCTCTTGGGATATCAATCTTAGACTTTCTGCTGCTAAAGGATAGTCCATTATGTAGGTCATGGAGTTCATGAGGATATTCTAAGACAACTTCTAGAATGTATCCCGCGCTGTTTGACCCACGTCAACTGCTCAAACCACTTTAATGCCTATTGAATATTATTTGTAACCGCCGCTTGTGTACATTTTAAAAGTTTACGTAATGGAAGTGATTGCGCCATAGCCCCAAACCATACAGATTGTTTGCGACTAAATACATTGAGATAAGTATAGGACTTTTACTTGGTCATAGTCCGTCCAAGTTTTGTTGTTTGCTGTACCGTAATGAAGCACGCCCATACAAATTCCTCCACGCATCCGATTCAATCAATCTGAATCATTGTAGGTCCCCGGGGAGGCACAATAAATCAATCTGTATTCCTGTAAACTTTACGAAAGCGTTCCCAAACTCATCCCGGGCGCAGAAATTTAATGCGCAGAATCCAGGCTATAATGTTTCATGCAGGTCTTTCTGTTAATTTTCAAAGACTTCCGCCAACAAATCATGTATCGGCCATCAAGTAATGAAATCAATAATAGTCCCCCATCGATTTACACTCTAACTTTTTGCCACGCGTCTTGAGCATGCTGGTAATCACTGATGTCCTTTCCCTCTAAGACTATAAAAGATAAGATAAGATAATGTTGTCTTATAGCCCAGCCGACCGGCAAAGTGCCAACATCAGGGCTTTCACCACGCTAAAATCAACTCACCATTCATTATAAAAAAATAAAAAAAAAAAAAAAAAAAAAAAAACTTTCACACACTCGTTAAATGACCTCGTCTACAAACGCCCCAGAAAACTTTGATACAAATCTTTCTGCGAAAAATCTTAAATCAGAATAAAAAATGTTATTCTCGTCAAAACACAAGGATCACGTCAGTCGGGACAGCCTCTGAACATGATCTTCATGGACTCCGCTGTAAAATGTTTGTGTCTCACATCGTGCAAGTCGCCAACACTCTTAAAAGAACATGTTTCATTGTGAGTGGCGCATGACATGGAATGCACCACGGAGCTTCTTCACTCTTTAAAAGGTAGGAATGGGTAAAAATACGAATGGCCGGTGTGCAGCCGTCACAGAACCGTTTCCACTTAAACGACCACCCTACGTAATGGGAGAAGTCCTTAAGGTTTGGACGATCGAAAGAGTTTGTTACTCGTCTGTGAGTGCCAATCCTCCTCCAGAGGCTCTCACATAATCGTTAATTTTGGTTTCATCATCTGAGGCAGGGGATATAAAGTTGGACCTTTCTTGTTGCGTTCTTGGCTAAACGATCAACCATTTCGTTCCCGCCGATGCCAACATGACCAGGAACCCACGCAAGAGTAATGTTGTAACCGTCCTCCTTCACAAGCTAAAAAGTTTAAAAAAAAAGAAAAAGTTCTGGATGCTGAACTTTGCGGCCAGCTATGCCTCCAAGCTGACAGCGATACCGAAGAATCCAAAAGTCCCTCTTTGAGGAATGTGAATTATCTTCAAAGCCAAAACTAGAGCAATAACTTCAGCAGAATAAACAGAAGCATCTGAAATGAATATGTTCCACCCAGTAAATCTGAGAAGGAGCCCCAGGGCAGTAGGCTGCACAGGCGACTTCCATCCTTCAACTAGGAACCGTCTGTGAAAACCTTTTTTGACAGGATGGAAAATTCAGCTAACAGAGCTCAGCATACAAACAATGCCTTGTACGACAGAGAGCTGGTAGACACCTTTACGAAAGCTGCAAGATCGAAACGAACTCTGTGTGAAAAAAGGTCCACGGAGGTTGGATCCGGAAACTTGGAAAAATCAGGACACAACTCCTAGTCTATAGACCTGCATTCCCGCACGTGAGGCCGCAAGAAGACCAAAACGGCGAATACAGTTAGGGTTGGTTTCCGAATTTGTTTTGAAACTGATGGTCAAAGACGTCCATAGGCAGGATTCAGCGGTTCTGAAGAACAGTCGGATATAATAATATAGAGACCAATTTTCAGCCTGGCGGTTGGACAGTGAGGGATCACCTGCCACTGCGTACCGGCCAGTACACAGGGGTGGTGCGGAAATGCTCCAAGACAGAGACAAGCCCTTGAATGGTGGATAGGGTCCAAGATTTTGATGTAAGATGATCTTGCCGACCGTACACAAGCACAACGTAGTCCATTTGAACGGACCAAGGCTCTGTAGAGGTTCAGCAAAGTTTTCTATCATGCCCCAGTCGGTGTGGTGCTACACCCGCAGAAAATTACAGAAGCTTTCTGGCAAGAAGTTTTGAGGTTTTTTGATGTGGCCTGAGAAAGTTGAGTTTTTGGTCAAAATATCACCCAGGAATTTGGCTTCTTTTACAACTGGAATGGGTGGGACTTTCCCAGACGAATTTCAGGATCACAACAGAATCAACGAAATGAGAAATGAATTGACTGAGTTTTGGTACGGGAGAAGGTAAACCGTTTCCTCGGCCCACTGTTTGGCTTCTGTTGACACAAAAGTTGGAGCGACGCAGAACGCTGGCGTAAGAAGCTCCAACTTCATACAGCGCAAAAGTCATCAACAAACAAGAGTACGCCGTGCCCCAGGCTTAACGATTTTGCAAATGTCATTTATTTAAATGCTGAAAAGGGCAGGAGAAAGATGCTCCTCCCTGAGGAACACCCAACTCCTGCCCATGGATATCAGAGAGTGTGGTGCCAACACGGCACCTGGAACTGTCGATCCGGCTAAAAAATTCCAGAATGAACAGAGGCAGGTGACCGAAAACCAAGTCTGGCAGGTCCATGAGGACTCCTGCCTTTCCACGTGGTGTCGTACGCCTTTTCCGAGGTTTCGAAAAAAGATAGCGACCACATGCTGTATTGTTTAACAAAGGCGTTGCGAGACGGTGGATTCCAGACTGGATTTAGATGGTCAACCGTCGAGTGGGTAACTTTCCGGAACCGAACTGTTCACTGGCCAAAAGACCATCGGTTTTTCCTGCTTCCACATCAGACGGGAGTTGACCAACTTTTCGCATCAGGCTTACAGAGGCACTGTCGCGGAGCGATTGGGCGATAGTTGGAATGGGATGGTAAGGTCCTTGCCAGGCTTTGGAATGGGAATGATCAGGGCTTTCCGCCATGAGGGCGGAAGTACCCCTGTGGTCCCAGAAATTGGTTATAGACTGGAGAAGAGTCTGGAGACAGCTTTCGGAAAATGTTTCACATCCTGATAATGAATGACATCCAGACCAGGGCCAGAATCAGTGCAGGTTTGTAAGCTAATTTGAGTTCACACAATTGAAAAAGGAAGGATTATAGGTTTTCAGAGTATCTTAAAGGTGAAATTGTATTAGGATTTTCCACTCTTAATCTCTTGTTTCTTTAAAAAGACTTGCAGAATTATTTGAAATAAGTTCTGTTGGATGGTGGAGGCCAACGATTGGCAACAGCTTGTTTGTCAGTGCTCAGAGCATCAGCAAGTTTTCAAGTGATGAATGGAGGTTGTGTTCTTCCCATTGATTTTCTAATGATGTTCCAAACTTTTTTTAGGATGGTTTCGATATCAAGCCTGAGCAGAGCTTCTCCAGACTGACTTTTACTGAATTTGAAAGTGTGTCCTCGATTTCGCACGGAGTTTTCAGAGGCTCGAGCGTTTGGGACCCGAAGGTCGTTGGTATACCCTACGCTGAGCCCTGTTGCGCACATTTGAAATTTGTTGGCAGTCTGAATGAACCACGGTGTTTTTTTGGCATTTGGAGTTTTGTCGGAAATCAAAGAAAACACTGGAAATACCGGATTTAGCACATTTATCACATTGTTAGTCAGAGATTCGACGGTCTGGACACTGAAAAAAATCAGTGTCCCTGTACTACTTTTGAAATAGTGGTTGGAAATAGATCCCCTTTGCCTTTCTAATAATTGAGAATGATGAGAGACAGAGGCCGGTTTCAGTAATAGTGGGCTGTAAAAGAACAGGGAAAGGACACTTCCGTGCAATCGCCATGGACAGACCACTCATAGTCCAGGACCAGCGAGGTCGCAACTGCGACAAACCAACACGAAAGTGAACCTGTGGAAGAGAGGATATAAGTTCAGATCCGTCGTTCAGATCAACACAAATCCAAATCTGAAAGGAATATCCCAATTACAAACCTCTGGATGACGTACTGGCACTACCCCAAAGAGGATTGTGACCGTAAAGTCACCCAACAGCAAAAAAGGTCAGGAAGTTCTACTATCAGACTGGACAAGGTCCTACGACAAACCGGAACAGAAGAGGTAGATCAAGAAAAAGATTGGGACAGTCTTGTGAGAGTGACCTCTCGCAGCTACAGCCTGAAGGGAGTTAGACAGAGCGACAGGACTATATAACAGAGTTTTTGTGTAGGAGAAGGGCAAACACCGCCCGACCGTCCCACGTGATTGGTTGTGGCAGGTTTTGAAAGAATATTAAAGGCCAAAAGAGTAAAGTTCTTCTGGCTTGAATTGAGTTTCTTGAAGACCCACGACGTAAGGTTTAGAGACTGACACAGAACTTCAGCTCCTCGAAGTTGAATTTAGACAACGGATATCCAAAGTATATTGTATTATCCATGGTGCAGAGGGCGAAACGGAGAGAGATCAGGTCATCTCCACCTCAACGTCTGCGTCCAATGGAGAGAATTTATTATTTAGTTTCACTGGACTGTGTATGGTCTTTGGACCTGCTGGCAGAACTTGCCCGCAGTGACAAAGAGCCTGGAGTTTGGAGATGTGGAGGTCTGGATTTGGTAGATGGTGGAGGTTTCTTCTTCATCTCCACCAACACCAGACGCTGGGTGGAACTCCCTTGCCTGCACGGGCACTTGGATAGGGGAGTTCGAGCGGAATTGCTGGTTTTTTAGTCTGCCCAGCAGCAGATGTTTAGACTGCTGGGCAGTCTGGGGGTGGCGGATTTTTTTGCCTCCCACCAGGCATTCACTTTGGTTTGGAGGTGGTGGCCCTGCTTCCATCATAGGCCGACATGTTCTTCCTTGCAGTGACTTTGAAAATAAATTCATCAGTCTGGCATCAGACTGACCGAGTGGATACTTCCTTAACGGCCCGATGCCATACGAAGAAAGCTGTGGTCGTCTGACTGCCCACAACTCTGTTTGCGGGCCTCAAAAAAAGGAGATTTTCTTTTCAGTTTGTAATTCGTTGGATAGTGGATACCCTGAATCCAAATAGGTCAGGTTCGTGAAGAGGAGGATGGTCGCCACCAGCATTTGTGCACAAAGTGGCCGGATCTTTGCACGGCCCATCATGGGTTGCCTTGGCAGGAAAAAAAAAAAGCAAAACACCACACACCTCCTGCCCAGCAACAGCGGTCTCTGAATGTCCAAGACCTCTGGCAACCGGAAGCATCTCAATGGGGACGGACATACAGCTGAACATGGACGTTCCAGGTAGCCAACTTGTTGACCGAGGCGAGCACAGGGTCGCTATAATGTCATAAAGGGGTGTTGGGGACACTCTCTCTGTCACCTTTCTTGACTGTCACCCTGCGCACCCTCCGTCACACCCTGGACGCAAGTTCCGATTTTTAATTTCGCCTCTGAGACACCCGCTAGATTCTGCAGCGAATCAACACCTTTGGATGAATTTAACTGTTTATGGGAGTCCACCCTGATCTCCCTATCCACAACTTTTGTTGCCCTCAACAGCTGTTCGATTGTTTTTCCTGATCGACATTGAACCAGAAACGAACCATTCCTCAACCATTTGGACGGACTGAGGGTCACCTGCTAAGCCTTGAAAGCCCATTTTGGTTGGCACAAGGGCTCCTAGCGGAAAGGGGTCTTTCCTGCGCTCCTCCCTTCCACCACCAGCCAGGAATCCCCAGAAACCTGTTCTCTGTCGTACCTCCGTGTCAGAATCGCTATCAGAATAACGGTCCCCTGAAATAGGGGATGCTGCTTCCTCTTCCTTTTGGGGGGATATTTTTGATAAAGCCATGTTTAGTTTAGTATATTTCATCTCTCCCTTACCCACCCACCTTGGAGTCCAACTAAGGGCCAGGGCCAAGAAACCAATGTCTTGACCCTTCCAGGCTTGGGGAGAGATATACGACAAACAGAAACTACCAACCCTATCCCCCCTGATCATGCTCAACTCCCGGGGACAGAGAGCTGAGCACTGCAGGGGTTAACTTGGCCAGTAGGGGAACTGTCTGTCTTGACCCACCCCAAGAAGGGGAGCCGATTAGTACACCCGGGCCAAGTGTACTTCCTGTCTAGGAGAGGTCCGAGCCAAAGTGTATGTGTTGAGAGCGCTGGCCCTCTCAATCACCAGGATCACATTCCCCTCCGACACAGGTCGCACCGCACGGCAAACACGGCGGATCTTAAGGAGACCACAGAGAGAAAAGGAGTGTGAAAAAGAAGACTGAAGGGGAGACGAAGATAGAAAAGGGCCAAATAAAGGCAGAAAACAAGAAAAGGAGAAAGGCGGGTTACTCTTAGTCAGGATCCTCACCCTTAGCCTATCTGACATGGGAAGCCCTACCAGGGGGATCAACTCATTACACGTTACGCTTAGGCCATACAGCATCTTCACCTCTCAGGCCTACAAGCAGTGTGAAAAAACCAGCCTATCTCCCAAGTATTTATGCCCCCGTCAGCAAAGCCTAAGGGATCACTGGACCACGCAAGCCCTCCGACCACGACAAGGTCGCAACCCCCGAGGGAAGACTAGAAAAGAACGCGCCTTTAGGAGGAAGTGTGTCTTCGTCAACCTTTCCCAACTGTTCATGTACTCATAAGGGGAAACACCCTTTCTAACGAGAGTTGGGTCAAAATATTCTTCCGTTATTGGGCAGGACTTTAAGGACATAGCTAGTGACTCTAATGAACCCATCATGTGCTGCATAGAGTCATAAAAAGACATTTATTATATAAAGTGAAACAATGTACTTTTCTGATGACTGTGCAATGCATGACACCCTGAAGGCATCGCCCACTGCTTTCATTATAAGATGAGAGTCGTAACCCCGCAAGTTATGAAAGAATACAGGCAGCTTCCATGTCTTTGGTTCAAACTTTAATTGAAGATTGCATTTACTGTGCGCAGCTCCTCTGAACTTCCCGCTAATGTGATCATGGTCTCTTACTGTTGGATTGGTTTCCTCACTGAGTTCTAAACCGCAAATCCAACAGTGAGTGGCCGAGTCATACTGTTGTTGGTCTTTAGGCGTCATTATGATTTCAGATAAATTCAGATTATTAGAACAATCATTACGCACTTGCTGCATGCTTTAAGAAGTATTCTGCAGCATCTGGTCTTCTATATAATTCTGGCGTTGAATGAGCGCCATCTGACCTGACAATAATGAAGGCAAATGAACAAATCTGATGATTACTCATTAAGACTGTTTTCTTCGAAGTTTTTGTGGCGCTGGCCCTTCATAAGGAACAATAAGCGACTCGAAGTCTGCGTAAACAATATGGAGAATTTTGCATCTGTTTCCAGTTCTTAAAACTAACTTTAGATCCGGGTGGGGGCGTAATTAGTTCTGTATTACAGTCAACTGGGCCAATACAATGTTTCATATGTTCGCTCGCGGCTTGAACAGATGGAATTCTTGTTAAACATTTTCTGCAGAATTCTTGTTTATTTTTTTTGCTTTGAAGTATGCGTCAATAATCTACTCATTGTTCGTATCAATGTGTAATGTGGTAGCCCCGCTGGTGAAAACATTAGTAGTAAGTCAACATGATTTTTGTCTGGCTCGCCAATCGTTGGGCTGTTCTTAGACACTTTAATCGGCTGTAGATTTGTTTCCTCATCCCATGTGTAGATATTGACAGTTATTGGTTTGTTTTGTTCTTCAAACTGATCAATTTGATCTACACTAACGGAAAGGATATTCCACTAAAGTTAAGATCATTGATGTAATCCCAATAGTTAGACACTCTCTCTGCGTTTTTGCGGATATAATGCAGCCTTGCGAGAACACACCACATGAAACATTTGTTGTCCGAATTCTTTATGTTTAAAACTGCTCTTTTTGCAACTAATGCTGGAGGCAGCGGAATGTAAGACCTGCCTACAATCGGCGCATACTTAGCCTGTTTTAATCTGATCTCTAGGACTTCGCCCTCTGACCAACCAGAGCCTCTCATTTTGCTTCTTCAGCGGCCACATCAAACTGTGTAAGCAGTTGGTCTGCCCAACCGGTGTTTAAGTCATTACGAGAAAGAATAGTCTGTTGCTTAGTTTGAGACCCAGACTTCTAGATTTTCTTCATTTGTTATATAGTCGATTAAAACAGCTAACATTACTTTAACTGGCGGGTCTATTGTTAGTTTACTTGGAACTTGAGAAATTGCATGTACAACGCTTGCCTGTACGTTTGCTGGATTAATGACTTCTAAATCAATATCATTCAGTGCTCTTGATAAATCTTCTTGCATTGCTTCAAACAATTCGTCTGGGCCTTCATATATTTTATCCATGCTGAGTTTCTTTTCTAACTCAAAATATTTATTTAAATCAAAAAAATAATTAATCAATATCAACGGTCTTTTTGTGCTTGGACTCATAAACTAAAGTATAAACACCCTTTGGCGTTGTTAATGTGAGCTGTTTAGAGCAGAGTTTAATGTCTCGTTTACTTTTTTTAAGCATTCCTTTTTTATCTGCTCGGCGTCTGGCTGTTGAGAAAAACTTGTCCTCGCCTTTTTTGAAGATCAAACTTTTGTCTTTTGTAGTCATCAAAATCGGCCTGTAAACGATTAAATTCTTCATCCGTGATGTTTGAGTCAGCTAGCGCTTTATTAATTATCAGCTTGAAGGAACTAAGTTTAGCTGTTATTAGTTGAAACCATAGCTGTGTGCTTTTGGAGTTTAGTTTTTATTTTTTTGCTAGCAGCACCTACGGCTAATGAACACAGGCCGAGAGCTAAAGACAAACCGCCTAGAGGTAAAGCTGTGGTGCGCCTATGCCTGATGCTAAGAGACCAACACTCGTTCCTGCTGATGCAGCGCTTATAGTTTGAAGCTCCAGTATTAACATAGGTAACAGCATTAAAGGCAGCAGAATACATTCGTTTGGTTTTGCTGTATTTTGAAAGGTCCTGCTCTAGTTTTTGTAGCATTTGTGTAATGTTGGTTAATCTAAAGTTTTTATGCCGGGGGTTTCTACTATCTCTTCTCTTGGCGACTCTGGCGCTGTAGGCACATTTGGATAAACTTGAACAGACATGCTTTTTAAAAATGAAAAAATAATTTAGTATTCTACAAAGTCTAATCTTTTCTTTGTAATATTCAGCTGTGCATCAATTAATAAAAACAAATGTACATTAAGCAGTTTATCGGCTTCTTTTCTTTCTCAATTTGAATGTTTACGTCTTTAACCGTTCTCCCACTTCCATGCAACTGATTATCCTCTGTTGACCTTAGGTCAATCCATAAACCGTATTTTGATGTTAAATAATCATCAAGCCTAACACTGTGAAGGTATAGATCTTTAGACGCAAGGTCTGCTGTTGGAGTTCTACCCCTCCCACCCCCAAACAGTTTTCTTATTTCGTCAAAATGATGATAAGGCCTAAGTCCGCTAGCATAGATTTGGTTAGGACTACCATCAATTGTACATTGCACTTTCGTTATTTTTGGATTAAAAAACTTTCACTTGCTCTTGCGAATGGTTCTTCATCTTCACACAGCAATAAAATACCTTTAAGCGATTTTGCTGCGACACTAAGATTAAAATTCCATATAGCGTCTGCCCTGCTTTTAGGATATGTTGAATGATGACGCGCGTTTTCGTAATATATTACTAATTGTGACTCATATTGTTGCTCAATCACCTTGCTAAATTAGAGTTGCTAACTACATCAAACTCTAACGAGATGTCAGAAATGCTGTACTTTGCTTCGGTGTCTGTTGATCTGATAACACGTTTGTATTCATTAAAGTTAGTTCGTATGACAATCGTCTTTTAATGCTCCTTGAAAGTATGGAGCATGCGCTTTTAACAACTCAAAATCTAAAGGAATGGAAAAGCGATTTTCAAACGCATAACTTACTGCTTCATGCTTTTTGCCGTCTTTAGCATCTTCAGCGCCTATTCTATGTTTTAGTGCTTCTTCATTTTCGATTCCTTGAAACGCAAGATCTTCCCTTTCATTCGCGGTTAGCCATAGATCAGAATAGGTTAAAAATATGTCTGCATTGTTTAAAGAAAATACTTCTTGCCCCTCAAGTTTTACAGAAATTTTCTTAACGATTGCCCGTCCCAAATTCTGGACAACTGTCCTGTTTGGGTCTGTTGTTGAAGCGAGTTCTATTTTGAAAGTAAGCCGTGTAGAGCCTGGCACAATCAAATCATCCGCTCCTAGGTCTGGAAATTTAACAGTAAGAATTTGATCCGCATCAATAGTAGATGGATTATTTGGAACAGTAATATTCCGTTTATTTCCCTTCACGCCACGGGGTTCTTTCAGTCTTCTATGCGGGTCAAGAATCGAGCCATATACTTGTGACATTTTTATAAAAAAAAATAAAAAGTTAATTATTTAAAAACATGGCAGGAATTGAGGTGAAGAAGATTATGTTATTAGTGATCCTGCAGACAACATGGATGAAAGGACTCCTTTAACACAGCATCGCTCGGAGATCTCATTGGAGGATGAAATAGCCGAAGGGGAGCAAAGGCTAAATTAACAGAAAGTAAAGTCAGATCATTATACCAAAGTTTAGAACTAGAACCTCCTGAAACTATATACCCTGATGATTTTAAACTAAAAGATAACCATTTGTATTTTAGAACCGACAAAGGAGAACTTGTTCCGCTTACGTTTAAACGAGACCCATCAAAGTTTGTAGGCATGGTACAATTACTCAAAAGCTCAGTGTGAGCGAGCGGAATCGCCTTGGCTTTACTAAACCAAAATTAGATGTGGAAGCAGTTGCTGCACTTCAAAACATACAACAAAAACTCCCAACAGATAACCAAATGCAAAACATAGAACTTAAAGATTTAAGTCAAACAGCAGACAGAATAATAAATGCAATAGAAGCAGAACCCACTGAAGAAGAAGAAACAGCATTAAAAACAATACACGATCCGCCGCTACGGCCTATGAGAGAATTATTAGCCCTTGATCGTCTTTTAAGAACCACCAAAGGGGAATTATTAAACAATTTAACAAAACTGACTGAACTAGATGGGCATATAAAAAGAGAAAAAGAAAAACTCGCTGAGACTGACGGCCGCATCGTAGGGCGTGATATTAAAGAAAGAATAGCCCAAAGACTAAAAAATCTTGAGCAAGAAAGATCAGCAAGACTAGAAGTGCTAACTACTAACCGAGACCTATTACGAACTCAAGTGAATAGAATAAGAGAAACTATCGAAAAAATTTTATATGAAGACACAACGCTAGCAGAACGAATACAAACACTGTTTAGAGAGCAGGGTGTCACATTAGCAAGCGTTATAACGGCCTTAGGATTTGCAATAAGTACGTTGGTGATGGCTATTACAGGCCAAAGCCTAGTGCCTCCATCACCATCTCCTGAAAATCATGGGTAAAAAAACAACTTGATCATCTTGCGAGTTTATTAAAAAAAATTAGCCGGTAAAGCTATAGACTCTTTACCTGGTATATTAGGGAGTGTTATTAGCTGGCTTTTGTCTACTGCAAGCAAAGTAGTTGGCTTTATGGCTGAGCACTTATGGGCATTAGTTCTCTTAATAGTTGGGTTACTATTTAGTAAGATAAAGACCAAGTAATCCTAGGCCAGTTAATCCAACAACTAGCGCTGTCTTTTCATATTCATGGTCATCGCGAACAAAGTCCACATCTTCAACGGTCTTCAGGCTTTGGACCTCAGGGATTGGATGACTTATTCTTGGGTTTTTTTTATTTGTTTGTAATATTACTGGCTCAGAATTTATTCGTTTTTCCCAACCTTCTGTTCATTACCTGCTACAAGGATTTCATTGTTGTAGTTTATTATTGTTCCTACCTGGAGTCTGAGGTCAGAAGGCAGCATGTATAAACCAGTGCCAACAGCAAAGTCTACTTTCGATCTTGCGTATTGTAAAACATTTTGGTACCTTTTTATACTTGAAGGTAATCAACTGTAGAATTAATGGCGTCCTCTAAATTTGCTAAGTATTGTTTTTGTGCATCAAGGCCAGTAGAAGAATCAGTTATGCTCGATCTCGCTTGTGCTTGCGAACCTAGCAAACACCAAACGTAAGTACGAATAGAGTCGTTTATTCGTTCTATTCCCGCTTTAGTTAAGCCCTCAGATATGTCTAAGATAAATGTTGTCCATGCTGTTTTATGCTCTTGCTCTATGGACCCAAGGTGAACACCTTTGCCTGAAGAGAAAGATGTGTAAGGAGGATTCCAGTCATAGTTATACTTTCTGTGCACGCCCCGCAAATAAGGAGTGCCTAAGCCATGATTAAGATCCGACTTTTGTCTAAAGTCTGTCTTAACATTAATATTGAATTCATTACAAATCCTTTCAAAAGCCTTCATGTCTATTATGTTGCTGAATGGATTAAACGTTTTGTCATTTGGTAATGGCGCTCGCAGTTCAGTCAAAATACGTCTAAAGGTGTAATAAAAATGAAATCTGTACACTGACCTCACCAAAGGATCAGGATGATTTAGATGATTAGCATACGATACTCCACACCCAGTTGTTGCACAAAACACAGCAAAGTTTAACTGGTTCTGATAAAACTGCATCGGATGGCTGAAACCACACTTTTGCGATGTAGTCTTTTTTAATAGGAGGGTTAAGATATCTGCTTAATGGAGTACTCACCTTTTTATGAAAAGTGTCAGTCTGGGTCACAGCAATGTCAAGAGTATCAGTTGCTATATTTTTTAAGATTGTAGTGCGGCCCAACAGAATATTTTGCATCAGTATATATTTGAACGCACTCATTTTTTATTTCGTTAAAAAAAATGTTTGTAACAATAACAACTCAAGACAGTTCTTCGTCATTTAGTACATGCTATTGAGAACGATTGCGGAACCAAAATGGTCGCACTCCATGAAATATTCTACAAAGTTGTATGGTTTAATATAACTGAAGCCAAGGGGAATAATAAGGTTCTAAAAGTTGACAAAACAGGGGCCAAACTTAGCCAGTTAACAATACCTGAGTTATTACGGGTTTTGCTCACTAAAAGAAGCAATGAGCAACTTCGACATTACTCTCAAACTTAACATGCAAATCTAAAAATAATGTTAACATTCAAGCCTGAAGAAGAAGCAGGTTACTATTTTGATAAAGAGCTAGCTAAAAATGTTAGGCTTTGCAGCTGACAATCATAGATTTAGAGTTACACCAAGCAAAACTACTTATGAAGGAGAAAATCCGCTCGATCTTGCATTTCATTCATTCTACTCTATGTTCATTTGGATAGCTGAGCACTGATGAAAACTTATATGATGGAGGGCCTCAACTGTTTTAAAGCTCTTCCATCAGGGAAAGCTGCATATTGCGATATATGAAATTATACAATTCCCTAATTTACAGTTTAAAAGATTAGTTGTGGAGGGTCGAATCATTTAATATAAAGATCAAAGACAAAACGGGGAAAGTCGTAAAATGTGATAACCTGCACATTGTTTTGGAAATAAATATAAGTTGTACTAAAAAATGTCGCGTGGGCCAGAAGAATCCGAGTTACATTAGCGCCTGTGAGGTGTATAACTTTAGAATTAAAAGACCTTGCAGACGTTACAGACTTTGAACAGAATGGTGAGATAGGCACTTTGTATGGTTTTGAGTACACTAAAGATGGTGATTATAAACGCAAAGAGGTTAGCGACAACAAAAAGTTCCTAACTAGAACAACTACGCAATGTAGAAGCAAATAATGCTGCCAGTATGAATATAAAATAGTTCGAAACCTGACAGCAAATGGCACTTAGAACCATATTTAGAATGGGAAATAAAATTTGAATTCTAAGCCCATTTACATTTTTTAGCCGTCAAAAAAGTTTCAGAAAAGCATTTCAACTCCGGCCCTTTACATGTAAGTCTTATGCCGGACGACAATAGTCGGAAAGAGATTGAAATAACGCCATATGGAAAAAACAGTACATCCTCCACAGAAGAGAAACGGTTTAAGAAAGCTTCTACAAAATTACAGTTCTTTCCAAGCAGAAATTAGGAGACACGTTTACAATAATATTTGAAATTTCTGTCTTTAAAGATGTGGAGAGGGATGGGGTTGTGGGCGTTAGTGACGACCTTATAAAAGGAATTAATATAGCTGGCAAAACTTAGACGTTAAACGCCTTAAAGTTATCATCGTCGTTCTTCACAATGGTGAGGATATTAAGGTCATAACAACAAGCAGCAAAATCAATGTTGACTTAAATAGAAACAATCTTACAGAACTGAATTGGATTAATCTTACACATTTAGGCCTCATAGGATTTTATTATACTGAACAAGTTCTAACAGAGAGTATGATAAACATAATAACTGGATTAGATTAAATTCTATATGAAACTATGGAGCAGTTAAACTTTATGACAAAAACCCCTCATTGTTCATTAATTTGTGGACAAACTGGTTGTGGAAAAACAATATTATCCTCAACCTGTTACAGTTTATCGTTATAATTTGATCATATTGTGATTTTCTGCCCAACACTTAAATGAACAAAGCATATCATGATAGAAGGTTTATATGGACTGATGATAACATATTTTTAGTTAATCCTAGCAATAAACTGAGTGAGTGTCTAGAACGCTTTTTTATATTGTTTGAGGGAACGCAGACGCTATTTATTATAGATGACTGTTCAGCAAAAAAAACATAGTTAAAAAGAGAAACACTTTGTCAAAACTATTTTCAGTGGAAAGACTCGGGGATAAAGTGGGTTTTTTATCCCAAAAAAATTTTTCTTTTTTTAAAAAAACTTAGAAAACCCTTTTAAAGACGAAGTTTTATTTCAAAAGAAAACGGATGCTTTTAAAAGATTGTTTGCGCGAAAATGAGGGTTTATTGAAAAAAATCAGGAAAAACAAAGGATTAAGAAAAAACTGAAATTTTGAAAAGTTTAGAAAATTTTAAGTTTTTGAAAACGGTTTAACCCAAACCAGTTGTTTTTTTTTGTAGATAACTTTATTTTTTGGTTTTTTTGAAGTTTTTACTTTTCAAGAACAGGGAAACACGGGGTTCAAGGCGGCCGCACGAAACCGTTAAGACCTTTTTGGGGGAGCGGGTGAGTTTGACCCCGTTTTTTCCCTTTTTCTCTGGGGGCAGGGGGAGCCAAAAGGGGGGAGGGGGGAAAGGGGGGGGGCAGGGGGAGAAAAAAAGGGGGGGAAGGGGGGGAAGGCGGGCAAAAGGAGACACAGGGGGAGGGGGGAAGGGGGGGTAGGGGGAAAGACACAAGGGGGAGGGGGGAAAGGGGGGGGGCAGGAGGAACAAAAGGGGGGAGGGGGGAAGGTGGGGCAGGAGGGGGACAAAAAGGGGAGGGGGGGAAGGGGGCAGGGGAAAAACAGGGGGAGAGGGGAAGGCGGGGCAGGGGTTGACATAAGGTGAAAAGGGGGAAGGCGGGGCGGGAGGGACATAAGGGGGAGAGGGGAAGGGGGGGCAGGGGTTGACAAAAGGGGGGAAAAAGGGGAAAGGGCGGGGGGGAGCCCAAAAGGGGGGAGAGGGGAAGGGGGGCGGGAGGAACAATGGGGAAGGGGGGAAGGGGGGGCAAGGGGGGACAAAAGGGGGAGAGGGGAAGGGGGGGCAGGGGGAGACAAAAATGGGGAGGGGAAAGGGGCGGGGCGGGAAGCACAATGGGGAAGGGGGGAAAAGGGGGGGCAGAGGAGACACAAGGGGGAGAGGGGAAGGGGGGGCCCTAGGAGACACAATGGAAAGGGAAGGCGGGGCGGGGAAAGAACACAAGGGGGAAGGGGGGAAGGGCGGGCGGGGAGGAGACAAAAGGGGGGAGGGGGAAGGCGGGGAAAAGGGGAAAACAAAAAGGAGGGAGGGAAGGGGGGGAAAGGGGAAAAAAAAAAGGGGGGAAGGGGGGAATTCGGGTGGGAGGAGCCCCAAATTTGGGGAGGGGGGAAGGGGGGCAGGAGGGGGACAAAAGGGGGACAGGCGAAGGCGGGCGGGAGGAACAAAAGGGGGGGAGAGGGGAAAGGGGGGCAGGAGGAGCCCAAGGGGTTGGGGGGGAAAAAGGCGGGGAAAGGGGGGAACAAAAAGGGGGAGAGGGGAATTGGGGGTGGGAAAAGACACAATGGGGAGAGGGAAGGCGGGGGGGGAGGAGACAAGGGGGACAGGGGAAGGGGGGGCCCAAAGGGGGGAACCCAATGGGGGAGGGGAAAAGGGCGTGGAAAGAGGAGCCCACAATGGGGGGGGGGAAAGGGCGGGCAGAAGAAGAAAAAAGGGGGAAAAAGGGGGGAAGGCGGGGCGGGAGGAGCCCCAAAAGGGGGAGAGGGGAAGGGGGGGGCGGGGGGAAAACACAGGGGGGAGGGGAAAAAGGCGGGGCTGGACCGTCCCGGCGTGTTTGGGGGCTGCGTGCGTGAAAGTTCGTGTGTTTTTTTCCAAAATAGGACAGCTTTTGTGCACGCGCGGGGCGCGTTTGTTTTTGTGTGTGTGTGTGGGTGTGTGTGGGTGGTGTGTGTGTGTGTGGGGTGGTGGGGTGGGGAGTGGTGTGTGTTTTTGTGTGTTTTGGTGTGTGTGAAATGGCATGTGCGGTGTGAGTTGTCGTGTGCGTGCGGTGCGTGTGCGGGCATGTGCGTGGGGGTTGTGGGGGGGGAAGGCGGGCAGGAGACACAAGGGGAAAGGGGAAGGGGGCAGGAGACACAGGAGAGAGGGGAAGGCGGGCAGGGACACAAGGGGGGAGGGGGGAAGGGCCCGGGGCAGGGGGGGAAACAAAAAAAGGGAGGGGGGAAGGGGGCAGGGGGGAGACACAAGGGGGAGAGGGGAAGGCGGGGCGGGGAAGGATAAAAAAAGGGGGAAAAGGGGGGGAAGGGCCGGGCAGGGGAAAGACACAAGGGGAGGGGGGGAAGTCGGGACGGAGGGACCCCAAAGAAGGGGAAAAGGGGGGGGGCGGGGGGAAAGACACAAGGGGGAGGGGGGAAGGGCGGGGCGGGAGAAAACCAAAGGGGAGGGGGAAAAAGGGGGGGCAGGGGGAGACAAAAGGGAAAAAGAGGAAGGCGGGGCGGGAGGAACACAAGGGAAGGGGAAAGGGCGGGGTATAAGAGGACACAAGGGGAAAAGGGGAAAAGGCGGGCAGGGGGAGCCCAAAAGGGGGAGAGGGGGGAAGGCGGGCAGGAAAACAAAAGGGGGGAGAGGGGAAGGCGGGGGGGAGAGAAAAATTGGGGGGGAGGGGAAGGGGGGGGTTAGGGAAGACAAAAGGGGGAAGGGGGGAAGGCGGGGCAGGAGAGACAAAAGGGGGAAAAAGGGGAAGGCGGGGTAGGAGACAAAAGGGGGAGAGGGAAGGGGGCGGGAGGAAAAAAGGGGGGAGAGGGGAAGGGGGGGGCAGGAGGAGACAAAAAGGGGGAGGGGGGAAGGCGGGGTGGGAAGCCCCAAAAGGGGGGAAGGGGAAGGGGGGGAAGGGGGGAACCCCGGGGGAAGGGGGGAAGGGGGGCAGGGGGACCCCAAGGGGGAGGGGGCAAGGGGGGGTAGGAGACAAAAGGGGGGAAGGAAAGGCGGGTAGGAGCCCCGGGGGGGAGAGGGAAAGGCGGGGCAGGAGGAGACAAAAGGGGGAGAGGTGAAGGCGGGGCGGAGGAGACACCAATGGGGGAAGGGAAGGGGGGGGCGGGGAGGAGACACAATGGGGAAGGCAAAGGGCCCGGCAGGAGGAAAACAAAAGGGGGGAAGGGGGAAGGGGGGGAAAAAAGGGACAAAAAAGGGGGAAGGGAAAACTCTGTCCAAAACAGACCAAAAAATTACCAAAATGGGGGTTTGGGCGGGGGTAAGAAAACGGTCCGCCCCCCAAACCAAGGGAAGGGATGGCAGCCGAAAACCGGGACGGTCCCCAATGAAGGGGACCCGGGTCGGGAAAGGACCAAGGTGCTTCCCTTTCCACGGGCGGGGATGGGGACCCCAAAGGGGTTTACAACGGAATTCTTTCCTTCCCACCGAAGGGTGAAAGACATTTCCCCCACCCAACCCACGTCGAAGTGGATTCAACCCAAAAGGGCCCTCCGCTGGAGAGATAGAGATCTCTCCGACTCCAAGGTTCGTAAGCGAGTCCCAACACCACTCCCCCAAACCAAGATGGCAACGGGTAACAAAACAGCTCACCTTTGTCCCCCTGCCCATCACCCGATGAACCCGTGAAAAACGATAAAAAAAAAAAAAAAAGAAATTTTTAAAAAAAATAAAAAGAAAAAATTTTGGGGATGGGACAAAATGCAGGGAAACCGTAGCGCACCCGGATGACCAAATACACACGGGTAAACCCCGGGCCCCATGAAAGTAAAAGATGTCACGGGTAACCCCCTCCACTTTAAAACGGGGTTTTGAGAAGAAATGAATTATTTTCCCAAACCAAAAGTATTTACTTTGGGTGACAAAACCCCAAAAACCCAAAGGGGCCCTTGTGCCATTTGAGGCACACCAATCACAGCCCCCAAAAGGGTTCTGAACACTTTTACACTCTCAAAAAAAGTAACCCGTCCCCAACCCCGGGAAACCCTTTTTGACCCTTTACCCTTTGGGCTGGGGAAAACCCAGCCTTCATCATCATCTTCGTCAGCCCTCAGTGCCCCACCATGCCTCTTTTGGGCACCCCTTTGGTTAACTGGGCTTTGGAGAGGGGTGTCCCTACCCACTGAAACAGCGGGCTCCATCTGAAGCCAATTCCTACGGGCCCACCACCGCCCGGGGTCAAGGGAAGTTCAGGGCCCCTGGAAGCACAGTGCTAGAATTCCGGGGCCTCGGCAGGGAAGACCAGCTCAGTGTTGCCCCAACTCGTCACACTGTTTTTCCTGTGGGTGATCTCGGCCTGAAAGCGTAAACCTGTTGCTCCAAGGCGTGCTGACTGCAAAACTTCCCTTACTGGCCCTCTGAGGTCGGGGCAACCTGCACAATTTGCTGTGGGTTCTGGGGCGCCCTTTCATCTTGATCCGTTCCACTTCCTTTTCTGCAGTGTTTCCCCTTGGGACAGGGCATTAAAGGGTTCCCTTTTCCCATTCTTTCCCTTGGTCTGTTCCACAACAGTCCGAATCCACGGAATTACACCACCTCTTTTTTCTAGCCGTTTCACCCTAAACCCCCCTGTGGTTCTGAACACCGAAAAATTTTCCAGCAAAAAGGTCACCCCCTTTTACGTCGAGAATTTTTAAATTTCATATGTTTTTGCGTTCTCTGCCGTTTTCATCATCCGTGGTCATTTTTTCCCACAGAGATGGTTTTTTTAAACGTTTTCATGGTTTGGGAAGGGGGTCCTGGTTGGGGGTTTGCCCTCCCCCCAAATTCCCCTCATAATGGGCGAAATTTCGACCTTTTTGGGTCGCTCCTTGCTTTGTTAGCAATGGTTTTCTACTCCCGCGGGAGGCAGAACCTGTTGATGTCAATAACCCCAAAAGGGGCACCCCTGGTTTTTTTCCGGCCCTTGGGGGAAGTTGTTTGGGGCAAAAAATTGTGCTGCGACCATATTTTTGGGGATGTTCTTCCCCCACTCCGGGGCAATAAAAATCAGGCGGTTTCCCTCCCCAAAGGTCCGACGGTTCCCCAAATGCCCCTGACATAGGGGTACGTGTCCTACCCAAATTACCGTACGGCGGAGAGCTTCGGTGCGAAAAAGGGAAAGTGGCAGCCGAAAGGTGCCCGTATACGTCTGGCACCAGCCCCTTTTTGCGACTAAACCTCTCCCACGCTGCTGCGGGACGTCCCGGGTTTTTCCCAAAACCCAAAAATTTCCGGGTTTTTTAGGAGGACCCTTTTGCCGCAAACGGGCGTACAGTTGAGGGATCCCGGGTTCCAAGGGGGCCCATGCTGAGCCCGGGGGCCCTTCAGGAGGGGTTTAAATTTCCTCTTTCTCTCTCGTGCTTGGAACGCGTGGGGGCCAGCCACAAATACTTCTGTTTTTGGGGGCAACACTGACGATATCTCCCGCGCTGACCGTCCCCAAAAACACACTGAATTGCCAATCAAGGGGGTACGGGAGGCGCTGAAAGGGGTACTGCCCCACCTTCCCCTAAAAAAGGCGTAGAGGAAAATCTACCAATACGTAGAAACGTTGTGCCCTGAAGGATACTCGATTCCTGACACTTGGGACTCTTCCCCTCGAGGTTTCATCACAAGGGGGGGGGGGGGGGGGGGGTAAATCTCATCAATAAAACTGCTGGGCTCCCCGTGTCCCAAAAAACCTTTTACTTTTCTTGCCCCCACACCACGGGTGGGAAGGTTGGAAAAAATGGGGTCCCGGGCCTGAAATCTCCCCCAAATCCACCCTAAAGTTTCGAGAGTCGGTTTTGCCTTTGTCCCTTTCCCCTTGGGCCCAAACCCCCAACGAAATGCCCCTTTTCCCCCCCAAGGAAAAAAACTTGAGCTTGGGTTTTGACGTTTTCCCGGAATTTCTGAGGACAACGCTACTGGAGGTGACGACGGGGTTGAAATCATGTGACTCCCGATCAGCTGGGTTTTTACTTTTCCCTGGGGCAGGCATACAAAGTTTACGTCGCGCACTGCGAAACTTCGCAACCTCGGGGTTGGGCCCCGGGGAAGGTCCCTTTTGGTTTTCTCCCCCCCCCAAACCCCAAAAAAACTGCAGTTCTTGAGAAACCGGGAAATTATGAGTTGCTCCAAGAGGAAACAATCCTTTAATTCCCCTCTGAGGCCCAATCCAGTATTCCATAGTGCGCCGAGGGATTTCCCCCAACTGGGGAAAAGACTCCTCTGGAAAAGGGTTTTCCCCAAATTTTGCGAAACTGTTTTTTTATAGGACTAGAATCCCCGTCAGTCCCCCGGCGAAAGCCGCTTTTAATTCGGTATAGGAAAACTCCGGGGGAAATTTCTACAAACGCCTCCTTTCCTTCCCCTTTAGGCAACTGATGGGGGTAAAGGGGGTTTTCCGGTCGTTTTGCTGGTACCCCCCCCAAGCAACCGCCTCAAAGTGCCGATGAAAGGATCTATGTTTTTCGCCCACACTGGAACAAATGGGGATATGGGGCCTTTTGGGGGAGCCAAACCCTCATACCACGCCCTGATGAAAAACCGCTTTTCCCGAAGGGGCAGAGCCATGCTCGGAAGCAAAACCCCAGACTGTGTAATTTGGGCGCATCAAAATGTTGAACTAAATTTGGCCCGGAGTCTTTCTCCCTTCCCCCTCCAAACGGGGCCTCAAAATTCCCCAAATCTTTTTCTGTTTCTTTGGGGCCCCCTTTCTAACTGTTTTCTTTTTTTCTCGACTCTCGCTCCAGTCTCCTTTTTCCCCCATCTCCCTCTCCATCCCCTTTTCCTTTTCCTCTCTCTCCAACCTCCTCTCCTCCATTTTCCCTTTTTTCTTTCCCCCCTCTCCTCTCTTCCTTTTCTAGTCTCCTCTCTTCCTTTTTTAGTCTCCCCCTTTTTCCTTTTCTAGTCCCCTCTCTTTTCCCCCTGGGCTTTTCCCTCGCTTCTCTCTCTTCCCCCCTCTTTCTCCCCCTTCCCTCTTTCCTCCCTTTCCATCTTCCATCGTCTCTCTTCCCTTTGGGGTTCTCTCTCCCCCGCCCTCTTTCTTCCCTTCCTCTCTTTCCCCCCTTTCCATCTTTCCCTCCTCTCTTCTTTGGGTTCTCTCCTTCCCCGCTCTCTTTTCTCCCTTGCCTCCCTTTCTTCCCTTTCAAATCCTCATCAACATAAGAGGATCTATGGGGGCGGTCCAGGTGGACGAGGCATAGGCAAGGCCCAAAGCGGGAAGTCCTCTCGAAGGGACGGCGGGGACGGTCCCGAGCTGATGGGGAGAGGTCTCGGAAGATTTACCCAGGAGGGGGTTTCCCCTTTCCCGTTTGGGACACTGCGGGGGACTGGAGGAAAAATCCCACCAGAAAAAAAACACGACCTGGGTGTTTGGGGGCCCGTCGTCCCGGGTCATGGGCTTTTCCCCTCCTTAAGGGTTCCTGCACCACGATCGAGAACGGTGAAACGGCGCACGTCGGCAAAGCAAAACCATAACTTACAGTACACTTTACAAGACACGAAGTCCCCGAATCCCAAAATGTACACAAGATTTTTCACAGCCCCCGCAAACTCTGAAGAAAGAAAAACCCACGAAAAGGGTTCCCACTTTTGGTCCCCTTCGGGGCTTTGTACCACATTTGACTACTTTGAAGGGGCCCAAAGTATCTGAACCCCCCCACAAGCCACTATCCCCGGAAAGATCCAAATGGATATAAAGCCAAAATTCTGTGAATAGCCATTAAAGGGTTTTAAGAGAACTATCCCCCAAAAATTTCCAAAAGGGAAAAAAGCACATCCTTAAACCATGAACAAATAGGGTTTAAAACCCCCCCACATGGGTTTAACCCCCACCCTCACCAGAGTGAAAAACACCATGGAAAGAACCGAAAAGAAAAAAAGACGTAAGGGTTTGATGGGCCCAAAAAACAAATGGACAACCCCCAACAAAAAACCACGAGGGAAATGCTTTATCCAACAACCAAGAGTGGTCCCCCCAACAAAACCCCTCCCCAAAATCCAAGTTCCTTTCAAGATAGAACCACAAAAGTCAAATCCAAGAATGGGGGCCGAAACTGAGTAAGCTCACAACGTTTAGCAACTCCAATCCGCAAATTGCAGCTGTATTCCAACGAGAAGGAAATACGGAGTAGGGAACGTTCCCCCAAAAGTAACAAAACTAAGGGGAGCAAAAAACGTACCCCAAATTCCCCCAAAAAAGGGGAGGAGAAATACCAATCCTACGTGCGACCTTTTGACTAAGTTAACAAACCCCCAACAAAAACTCCACCGGGAGGTTACCGTCAAGGTATGTCCCCAAGACAAGATTTAAAAAGAACAACAAATCAACAATGTATGACTTTTTTTGACTAAGTGTAGTCAATCCACAAAAAACCCTTCAAAAAATCGAAGAGAAAGAACGGGTTCCACGAACCAAATTGGGGGAGTCAAGGGTAAATGCCACACTAAGCTAGGGCCCCAAAAGAAAATAAAACGATTAACCCTGGCTAAGCTCAATAAGTAAAGCAAACTAACCCTTTTTCCCCCAAAAGGCCCCCGATTTTCCCAAAAAAAAATAACTTTCCCAAAAGCGGGGGATTAAATTTCCCCCCGAAATTTCCAAAGAAGGAGATAGCCAGTTTTGTTTTTTTAAAACTTCAAAGCGTTGAAACAACAATCCAAAAGGAAAAAAAGCTGACCAAAAAACGTGGTCCCAAACCCCAACGGTTTTTCCTATATTTGGGAAAAATAACCAAAAAAGAATCAATTCCAACACAATTTTGGGAAATTTCTCAAAAATCGACAAAGCACAAACTCATCAAAGGGGGGGGAAAAACGACCCGCCCTTGTGCCCCCGGGTGCCAAAAACCCAAACAAAGTTTCCTCACCTGGGGAACAAACCTAAATCCGGGTCAAATGTTTTATTTCTCAAAAAAAAGACTTCAAGATTTTACCCCCCCAAAAAGGCCAAAGAAATCACAAAAAACCTATACAACTGGAATTTAAAAACCAACGCGTTACTCCAACCAGCAAACCAAATCACCAAAAAGAAAAGCCCAAAAAGACCCTCAAAAAAACACCATAAGGCAGGACGGGCAATAGAACGACCCACCCCTACCCCCAAGGCCAAAAAAAAAGCTAACCTAAATTCTACCGGGACTGACGAAACAACGGAAGCGCACGTGCACCCCCCCACGGTCACTGGGGCACCAGGACAGAAAAATGCCCGAACAAAAAAAGTGGCCCGATGAACCCCGTCGAAATTTCCCCTTGGGGAAAGGGTTTTTGTGTGTGGGGTTTGGGGGGGTTGGGGGCTGGTTTTGGGTTGTTTTTCCAAAAGACTAACCCAACCCAACCACGTGCAAAAATTCCCCTCCCCGTAACAAAATGGTAAAAAATTAAAAAATAAAGAGGGAGGTTGGGGGGGCAAAAAACTGGGTTTTTGGAAAAGGGAAAACCTTAATTGGGTAACCCCAAGCTAAACTTCCCCTTTCCCAACCAGGTTTTAAAACAAAATTCCCCAAAAAACCAAGAAAATTTTTTTGTTTTTTTAAAAAATAAAAAAGAACCCCAACTAAACCAAGTTTTTGGAAAACCAAAAAAAACTGTTTTAAATTTTTTGGACCAAAAACAAAAAGGCCTTTCAAAAATTGGGCCCCAACCCCCTTTAAACCCAAAAAACACAGTCCCCCTTGGAAAGGTGGAAAAAACCAAAAGTAACAAAACAACCCCGAAAATCTTCCGAAGCCCTTTTTTTAGAATTACAAACCCCTTTTTTCCCCCCAAACCATTCAAACAAAAGGGAAATTTTAAAAAAGAAAAAATTCTTTAACAAATCCTACATTAAAAAAAAAACAAAAACAGCGCGCGGGGAAGGCCAAAAAACCCCCCCCCAAAACCTTAAAATGAAAGCACCCCCAAAACCCCTCCGCCCAAGGGCCCCATTGAACCCAGAAAATTTCCCCCAAAACCCCCCTTTCTCCCCCCCAAGGGGCCTATTTAATAAGGGAAATAAAAAAGAACCCCCCCTTTTTAAAAAAAATTGCCGGCGGGTACAAGGGGTTTTTTAAAAAAAAAGGCCCAAACGGAGCCCAACCGGGAAAACCCCAAAACCCCGACCACGGGGGCAAAAGGGGGAAAACAAAACCCCCACACCCCAAAACCTGCCTCCAATGGGGATTCCCATAACCCCAAAAAAAAAAAAAACCCCCCGTAAAAAAAAAAAAAACAAGGGCCCAAAAGGGGTTTTGGGCCTAGTGATTAGGGGCCGTTTTAAACCCAAAAAAAAAAAACCCTACCCGGGACCCCCCAATCTTTCCAAACCTTTAAAACCCGTTAAACCCCTACAAAGGGGGGGGTTTCTTAAAACAAAGGGAAAAAAACAGTCAGAAACAAAATCATCAAACCCCTCACCCAAAAAAAAACAAAAAAAAAAAAAAAATTTAAAAAAATTCCCCCCCCTCAGTCCCCCCAAAACCGCAAAACCAAAACCCCCAAACAAAGAAGAAAAAAACAATCCCCGGCCCCAGGAAAAAAGGAAAAAAAAAAATGGGGCCTAGAAGGGAACCCCATTTCAGTTCCCCCTTTAGGGGCAAAGTTAAATTTAATAAACCCAAAAAACCCTACCCCGGTCCCCCTACCATCCCAATCCCCCGGGGGGCCGGCCTTACCAAATCCCAAAACATTCCGGGAAAAAACGGCGAAAAATTTTGCCCTCAAAAAAAGGGCCAGTTCCCGGGAAAACCCCAAGCCATTGGGAAAAAAAAAACCGGATTTTTGGTGAAGGGTTTCCCGGCCCAAAAGGCAACCCAAACCCCCCCCCACTTTTAAAAAGGGTTAAAAAAATTTAAAACCCTTTAATTTTAATTTAACCCCTTTCCACTTTTTTCCCTTTGGGCTTTTTTTAACCCCCCTGTTTTTCCCAGGGGCCCTTTTCCTTACCCTTAAAGGATAAACTTTCCTTAAAGGGTTTTTTTCACCATAATTGTCACGTGCGAGTGCCCCTGACAGGGGGGGTTCTTAAACAGGAAATGTGCAGGGGCGAAAAACGGAGCGATACTCAATCCCTCACACCACCAGCCCACAAGAGAAAGAGGTTTCAAAAAATACTTTACTTCACGTTACAATCATTCACTCACACTAGAAACCCCAGATGGGGAAATGGTCATAACAAAGAAGAAAAAAAAAACAGCCGAGCGGGGAAAAAGAAAGAAAAAAAAACAATGGGGCATAGAAGAGAAAACACTTTTCAAAAACTAACTGACTTAGGGACAAAGTAAATTGAATAAACCCAAAAAAAACCCAATATCCTGGAAATCCCGCTACTATCCCAACCAAACCCCGCTAAACCGCTAAAAAGTCATAACATAATAACAGAAGAAAGACAGTACTAGAAAAATAATACATCAAACAGGACCTAGTCAGGGTTAAACAAGACATAAGAAAAAAAAAAAAAAAAAAACGAATCGGTGACCGGCTTCAGGCCCACACACACGCACACCAAACCCACACCAACACGACTGAAGACTCATCTTATCCCGTGCCCGAGGAGGTTCACCGGGGGAGGTGGATCCTAAGAAGGGCGAAGCCCGCAGTGGGCTAGTCTTCCGTCCGGGGCGAAGGTGTCCCAGTGAAGGGTGAGGCATGCCTTCAACGTCTCAGCGCAGCGATGGTGCCTGGATACCGGATGGCGTCTGCCAGGTCCCGGATGCTGGTCCTTCAGCCAGTCCAAGACCGGAGCTGTCGGAAACAAATGGCAAAAATTTTTCCCGCCATACAGCGGAGTCATCTCCAATGAGAAGTCGTCTCTTTATCGTCTTTGTCAGTGTGGGGCAACAGTGGGCCCGGGCAGTGCGTCAGTGTGGGGGTCACAGTGCCGTGAAAAGGTCAACAATGTCTTCGTACTTTAAAAGGGTAAATAAACTATAATAACTTTTCACTTTTTCCTTTGCTTTTAACCGTACTCATGGCATTCCTGTACTAAGGATAACTTCCTTAGTCAAAATCTAATGAATAAACCAATAAAAAACCATCCATACGTCTTCACACAAACATATAGGACAAGGACACAACGAGAACGGAACCACCCGCGGGGCGATAAAAGGCCGGGAAATTTCCCCCACTCCCGGTCTAAATGTCTAGCCGTTCGTACGCTCATGCATTCCACGATCGTCTCGTGTCTATGAAACATGGAAAATGAAACTAACATTTACGATATCCTTCCGGCCCAAATTACCTAGTGAGCGAAATAAGCATTGACTCAACCTGTTAATCAGAAGACAAAAAACACAGCTTCCATTGACCGGAATGAAGGGATATCATATAGTAAGCAATTTTCAACTTATTCCAAAGTAACAGAATCCCTAGCCCCTAAGGACCGAAAACAAAAATTTTAAAATAATGCGTTTCTGCAATTCTACAACAAGACGCATATCTTGATACCATTTCCATACCTGCTCCCTCTCTTTTGGAGGCAGTTACACACAGAAAAGGTGTGTCCGCGCCAACAGCACAGAAGGCAGAAGAAAACCTCTCAACCGCTGAAAGGTTAGAAAACCCAAATAAAACAAAAACTCTGTCCAAAACAGACCATATAGTTACCAAAATGGCGGGTGGGCGAGGTAAGAAAACGGTCCGCTCCCCAATCCAATGAAGGATGGCAGCCGAAAACCGTGACGGTCCCCCAATGAAGTGGACTCCAGTCAGGATGACCTAAGGTGCTTCTTCCAGCTGGCAGGGATAGGGATCCCCGAGGTTACAAGCGGAATTCTTTCCTTCCCACCGAAGGGTGAAAGACAGTTCCACGCAACCCACGTCGAAGTGGATTCAAGCAGGAAGGCTCCAGCTGGCAGAGATAGAGATCTCTCCCCACTCCAAGGTTCGTAAGCGAGTGCCCACACTCCCAACCCAAAATGCAACGGAACAAAAAAGCTCAAGAACACTGTGCTAA
>JAFLJL010019341.1:0-10159 GCA_018398815.1 Conus ventricosus
AAATGAGGAAACCTCTCCAATTCAGTTATATGAAAAACAAAGAAGATTACTGAAATAAGATAAACAAATAAAAAGTCTTCTGCAAAATCAGACCAGATCAAATG
This sequence comes from Conus ventricosus, assembly GCA_018398815.1. NCBI lineage: Eukaryota > Metazoa > Mollusca > Gastropoda > Neogastropoda > Conidae > Conus > Conus ventricosus. The sequence goes on from JAFLJL010019341.1 coordinate 105, forward strand.
AAGTAACTATACACTGAAACCCAAATAATCATAACTACATGCTGAAATGTGATGAAATGACAACAGATTCAAGGGCTACAACGCAGGGGAAAAAAAAAAAAATATATACATACATACACATACCGTAAAGTTCGGTCTATTGAGCGCACCTGTATATAAGCCGCACCCACTAATTTTTTTTAAAATCTGAACTTTTTTCCACAAATAAGCCGCACTGGTTTAAAAGCCACAGATATATACAACACGGTCCGATGTGCCGCAGGCGGCAGCTGGCCGAGCATTGAGTTAACATAGTGTCGAAAATCAACACATACAATGTGTTCATTGCATTCATTGGCGTTTAAATAGGTCAGAATACAAGAGCATGTTTCCAGCTTTACTTCAGTCTTTTTTTTGTTCTTTTTAGTACGATGTGTTTTAAATCAATTAGAATCGAAGTTTTTATGAGGCTTCTTACAAGTGTTGTCTTTCCAACATCATTGCTTTAAAAAAATACCGAAAAAACAACAACACATTAACGATGCACTAGAAAGGCAGTTCTCTCCTGCATTCATTGGTGTATCAAGCTAAGTGATTGGTTGAGTACTCGAAAGCGCAAGCCAATCAAAGCGAAGGTATCAAATGCAAACCTTCACTCCCTGTCCACAATTTCAACAATGGCTGATCGAAGCCAAGGTCTGACAATGACCGAGTCGAATGCGCTAATCGTTTTTGAATTGCAAGACGCACGTGGTAAGATAACGCATATAATAACAAACCAGAACATTAATGAAACGATTTGATTGTTTTATTTCGCTTAATACCGTGCCAATGCTTAGTTATTTTATTTCGCTTAATACCGTGCCAATGCTTAGTTATTTTGTTCGTAATTCAGCTAGTGTTAGTCAAGATTAAACAGGTCGGAAATGGCCCACACATTGCGCCATTCAAAGCGATCGTATTTTTGTAGAAGACAAACTGATGAAAAAAGATATTAGTAATGGGCTTTACTTATGTCGATTCCTGTATTTCTGAATGGGTTACTGATTCCATTACACGATTACAGAGAAAATCGTAGTTAAAAGCATCATAAAAATTCATGAACAGTAAACATGATAAAAAATTAAAAAAAAGAAAGAGAAAAGCCCAATTGCACTGTCCCTTTATGCATCAGATTCAAGGGCTGTGCTGTAACGTAAATGGTGGGTGAAAAAAAGAGAGATTTATCAGCGGTGTAGTGGCTTGTTTTTAGTGAGTTGCATCATGGTGACATAGCATCAACAGCTCCCTATAAACTGCTGGTGCCGAGGCAAACAAATCTGGGTGTGGCTTTGCAAAGAGCAGCAGGAGTAAACACCACAGGAGCAATGGCACCAACAGGGTGCAGAAAACCACATGGCACAGAACAGCAACAACAAACACAGACAGAAAAAAAAAAACAATCGCTGCCCTTTCTTTGACAGATACACTGTGATGTGAAATGTCGTTGAAACCTCTTTTCTTTTGCTTTGTCTGAGATCGTAAGATCTTGGAAATGTTCTCGATAGACAGAGATCACCCTTATTCTTAGACATGTTGATCAGATTTATCGCTGCCCTTTCTTTGACAGATACACTGTGATGTGAAATGTCGCTGAAACCTCTTTTTCTTTTGCTTTGTCTGAGATCGTAAGATCTTGTAAATGTTCTCGATAGACAGAGATCACCCTTATTCTTAGACATGTTGATCAGATTAATGCTTGGGTTATTGAGTGCTACACTTCATGTCAATAAATCCTAAACTACCCACCACATTAACAATCCTGTGTTGCCGCATTCTCTTGGAATGATACAATGCATATCAACCAGCGCACACAAGCACGCAAGCGCACGCATTCACACACCACACACACACCTCAGTGTTTTTTGCCATGCTACTGACAACACGGTTTGCTGCCTGCTGAAAGATTGGGGTCCCAACAATGACCTCGCACACCCACAGGCACTCGCACGCACTGTACATCTGACGTTCATCACAGTGCTTCATAAATTAAAACACATGAAAGTCGGAGGGGTGACAGAGGAACAAGAAAAAAAATGCAAGTACCTTTCAACCATCTTACCTCCTTCCCTTATCTCCCGCCTCCATTCCTCATCCCCCTCCCCCTCCTCTGAAAAAAAAAAAGAAAGGGACATAGATCACTTGTCCCTGGCCATGATGTGGAACCAGAAGTTGACGCTGGTCGTCCAAGAGTTGCGCAGTGCCTCCTTGAACTTGCCCCGAAAGTGTTCCCGCGCCTCTGCCTCAGACAGCTCGGGCCTGAGGTGTCCTTCAGGTAGTCGACGTCACGGGGGGAGGTCAGCTGGGGGATGCCAGAGGAGAGCATCATCATGAAGAGGGAGATCAGCAGGTGGGCCTTGGAGCGCAGGATCAGGTAGGCCTGCTCACAGGTCTCCTGGGAAAACCCGACACCACACCAAGAACATTGAAATTATCGTAATGACAACAGTAAAGCTGAGGGTTTGGTGGAGCCCAGGTCTGGACCCTGACACCACACCAAGAACATTGAAATTATCGTAATGACAGCAGTAATGCCGAGGGTTTGGTGGAGGCCAGGTCTGGACCCTGACACCACACCAACAACACTGAAATTATCGTAATGACAACAGTAATGCCGAGGGTTTGGTGGAGCCCAGGTTGGAACCTGACACCACACCAACAACATTGAAATTATCGTACTGACACAGTAATGCTGAGGGTTTGGTGGAGCCCAGGTCTGGAACCCGACACCACACCAACAACATTGAAATTATCGTACTGACAACAGTAATGCTGAGGTTTGGTGGAGCCCAGGTCTGGAACCTACACCACACCAACAACATTGAAATTATCGTAATGACAACAGTAATGCTGAGGGTTTGGTGGAGGCCAGTCTGGAACCTGACACCACACCAACAACATTGAAATTATCGTAATGACAACAGTAATGCTGAGGGTTTGGTGGAGCCCAGGTCTGGAACCTGAACCACACACCAACAACATTGAAATTATCGTAATGACAATAGTAATGCTGAGGGTTTGGTGGAAGCCCAGGTCTGGAACCTGACTCCACACCAACAACACTGAAATTATCGTACTGACAACAGTAATGCTGAGGTTTGGTGGAGCCCAGGTCTGGAACCTGACACCACACCAAAACATTCAAATTATCGTAATGACAACAGTAATGCTGAGGGTTTGGTGGAGCCCAGGTCTGGAACCTGACACCACACCAACAACATTGAAATTATCGTACTGACAACAGTAATGCTGAGGGTTTGGTGGAGCCCAGGTCTGGAACCTGACACCACACCAACAACATTGAAATTATCGTAATGACAACAGTAATGCTGAGGGTTTGGTGGAGGCCAGGTCTGGAACCTGACACCCCAAACCCAAAAACATTGAAATTATCGTAATGACAACAGTAATGTGAGGGTTTGGTGGAGCCCAGGTCTGGAACCTGACACCACAAACCCAAAAACATTGAAATTATCGTAATGACAACAGTAATGCTGAGGGTTTGGTGGAGCCCAGGTCTGGAACCTGACACCACACCAACAACATTGAAATTATCGTACTGAACAACAGTAATGCTGAGGGTTTGGTGGAGCCCAGGTCTGGAACCTGACACCACACCAAGAACATGAAATTATCGTAATGACAACAGTAATGCTGAGGGTTTGGTGGAGCCCAGGTCTGGAACCTGACACCACACCAAGAACATTCAAATTATCGTAATGACAACAGTAATGCTGAGGGTTTGGTGGAGCCCAGGTCTGGAACCTGACATCCACACCAACAACATTGAAATTATCGTAATGACAACAGTAATGCTGAGGGTTTGGTGGAGCCAGGTCTGGAACCTGACACCACACCAACAACATGAAATTATCGTAATGACAACAGTAATTGTGAGGGTTTGGGGAGCCCAGGTCTGGAACCTGACACCACACCAACAACATTGAAATTATCGTAATGACAACAGTAATGCTGAGGGTTTGGTGGGGCCCAGGTCTGGAACCTGACACCACACCAACAACACTGAAATTAAACGTAATGACAACAGTAATGCTGAGGGTTTGGTGGAGCCCAGGTCTGGACCCTGACTCCACACCAACAACACTGAAATTATCGTACTGACAACAGTAATGCTGAGGGTTTGGTGGAGCCCAGGTCTGGAACCTGACACCACACCAAAACATTCAAATTATCGTAATGACAACAGTAAATGCTGAGGGTTTGGTGGAGCCCAGGTCTGGAACCTGACACCACACCAACAACATTGAAATTATCGTAATGACAACAGTAATGCTGAGGGGTTTGTGTGAGCCCAGGTCTGGAACCTGACACCACACCAACAACACTGAAATTATCGTAATGACAACAGTAATGCTGAGGGTTTGGTGGAGCCCAGGTCTGGAACCTGACACCACACCAACAACATTCAAATTATCGTAATGACAACAGTAATGCTGAGGGTTTGGTGGAGCCCAGGTCTGAACCTGACACCACACCAAGAACACTGAAATTATCGTAATGACAACAGTAATGCTGAGGTTTGGTGGAGCCAGGTCTGGAACCCTGACTCCACACCAACAACATTGAAATTAATCGTAATGACAACAGTAATGCTGAGGGTTTGGTGGAGCCCAGGTCTGGAACCTGACACCACACCAACAAATTGAAATTATCATAATGACAACAGTAATGCTGAGGGTTTGGTGGAGCCCAGGTCTGGAACCTGACACCACACCAACAACATTGAAATTATCGTAATGACAACATAATGCTGAGGGTTTGGTGGAGCCCAGGTCTGGAACCTGACCCCCACACCAACAACATTCAAATTATCGTAATGACAACAGTAATGCTGAGGTTTGGTGGAGCCCAGGTCTGGAACCTGACACCACACCAACAATATTGAAATTATCGTAATGACAACAGTAATGCTGAGGTTTGGTGGAGCCCAGGTCTGGAACCTGACACCACACCAACAACACTTGAAATTATCGTAATGACAACAGTAATGCTGAGGGTTTGGTGGAGCCCAGGTCTGGAACCTGACCACCACACCAACAACATTGAAATTATCGTAATGACAACAGTAATGCTGAGGGTTTGGTGGAGCCCAGTCTGGAACCTGACACCACACCAACAACACTGAAATTATCGTAATGACAACAGTATGCTGGGGGTTTGGTGGAGCCCAGGTCTGGAACCTGACACCACACCAACAACATTGAAATTATCGTAATGACAACAGTAATGCTGAGGGTTTGCTGGAGCCCAGGTCTGGAACCTGACACCACACCAACAACACTGAAATTATCGTAATGACAAGTAATGCTGAGGGTTTGGTGGAGCCCAGGTCTGGAACCTGACACCACACCAACAACATTGAAATTATCGTAATGACAACAGTAATGCTGAGGGTTTGGTGGAGCCCAGGGCTGGAACCTGACACCACACCAACAACACTTTAAATTATCGTAATGACAACAGTAATGCTGAGGGTTTGGTGGAGCCCAGGTCTGGAACCTGACACCACACCAACAACATTCAAATTATCGTAATGACAACAGTAATGCTGAGGGTTTGGTGGAGCCCAGGTCTGGAACCTGACCACCACACAACAACACTGAAATTATCGTAATGACAACAGTAATGCTGAGGGTTTGGTGGAGCACAGGTCTGGACCCTGACCCACACCAACAACATTGAAATTATCGTAATGACAACAGTAATGCTGAGGGTTTGGTGGAGCCCAGGTCTGGAACCTGACACCACACCAACAACATTGAAATTATCATAATGACAACAGTAATGCTGAGGGTTTGGTGGAGCCCAGGTTTTGGAACCTGACACCACACCAACAACATTGAAATTATCGTAATGACAACAGTAATGCTGAGGGTTTGGTGGAGGCCCAGGTCTGGAACCTGACACCACACCAACAACATTCAAATTATCGTAATGACAACAGTAATGCTGAGGGTTTGGTGGAGCCCAGGTCTGGAACCTGACACCACACCAACAACATTGAAATTATCGTAATGACAACAGTAATGCTGAGGGTTTGGTGGAGCCCAGGCCTGGAACCCCGACACCACACCAACAACATTGAAATTATCGTAATGACAACAGTAATGCTGAGGGTTTGGTGGAGCCCAGGTCTGGAACCTGACACCACACCAACAACATTGAAATTATCGTAATGACAACAGTAAAGCTGAGGGTTTGGTGGAGCCCAGGTCTGGAACCTGACACCACACCAACAACATTGAAATTATCGTAATGACAACAGTAATGCTGAGGGTTTGGTGGAGCCCAGGTCTGGAACCTGACACCACACCAACAACATTGAAATTATCGTAATGACAACAGTAATGCTGAGGTTTGTGGAGGCCCCGGCCTGGAACCTGACACCACACCAAAACATTGAAATTATCGTAATGACAATAGTAATGCTGAGAGGTTTGGTGGAGGCCAGGTCTGGAACCTGACACCACACCAACAACATTCAAATTATCGTAATGACAATAGTAATGCTGAAGGTTGGTGGAGCCAGGTCTGGAACCTGACACCACACCAAGAACATTCAAATTATCGTAATGACAACAGTAATGCTGAAAGGGGTTTTGGGGGAGCCAGGTCTGGAACCTGACACCACACCAAGAACATTAAATTATCGTAATGACAATAGTAATGCTGAAGGTTGTGGTGGAGCCCAGGTCTGAACCTGACACACACACAACAACATTGACCAATATCGTAATGACATTAGTAACTGCTGAGGTTTGGTGGAGGCCAGTCGGAACCGGACACCACACCAAGAACATTCCCAATATCGAATGACAATAGAATGCTGAAGTTTGTGATCCCCAGGTCTGGCACCGGCACCACCACCAAGCACATTCAAATTTCGTAATGACAATAGTAAGCACTGAAGTTTGGTTTTGGAAGCCAGGTCTTGACCCGACACCACACCACAGCACATCACATTTGTAATCACAAATCCGGCACGGTTTGGGGCCAGTGCCAAGCTGGTACCGTCACCCCCCCCCCCCACACCAAACACTCCATTTGTATGACAACAACGCTGCAGGTTTTGTCATGTACCAGGTCCCTTCAACCTACCCCCCCCAAGAACCCATCAAATTATGCCACAATAGTAATGCACTGGGCGTTCTGGTCCACGCCAGTTGGATCATAGCCTGCTCATTTCACTACCGCCTCCACAACCACACCTGCTTGTTATTTTCTTACAAACTTTTGGTATTTTTTTTTTGCAGTCTCACTTCTGTGCCTCTCCAGTGGCATCATACCCATGCTGTTCCTTCCACCTCCCCCCCACAGCCACACCCTGACTTGTTATGCCACAACACCGGCACTGGCCTTCTGTGCCACTCCAGTGGCATCATACCCATGCTGTTCCTTCCACCTCCCCTCCACAGCCACACCCTGGCTTGTTATGCCACAACACTGGCACTGGCAATCCACAGGGAGCGGTTGACATCAGGTCACCATGAGGCAACCAATCAGAAGAAACCCTGCACTGCTGCCAAATCACTTTGGTGGCATTCAGTGCCGCCTGTTCTGATCCAAAGTATGCAGGAAACCAGCCACTAAGCCCCTTACTGATGACAATTGTTTAGGGACAGGGTACTTGCAACTGACAGGGAGCAGTCAGTGTCAAGTCGTCATGAGACAACCCACCAGAGGAGACACTGCACTGCTGCCAACCTACTCCTGTGGAACTCAGTCATGCCTGTTCTTATCGAGGAAACCATCCACCAAGTCCCTTATTGATGATAATAACTGCTTAGTAGCTGATTCATAATAATGAGCATTTCAACGAGCACAGAACCAGGTAGATCTGCTAACATGCATCCTGAAATCTGATGCCAACAACACACAGACAATAAAAGTACCTTTCAGACTGAAGAAATTGGAAGGAAATTCTTGACTGAATCGCTAGCCAAAGCGATTTAAAAACAGCTTTCCAAGTGGCCAGTAGCAGGATAAAGAACTGAACCAAATAATAAATAATAATAATAATGAATACTTATATAGCGCCTATTCTCGGCTAGAGAGCAAGCTCTAAGCGCTTTACAATCCACACTCATTTACACAACGGGCTGCCTACCTGGGTAGTGCCGACTGAAGAGCTGCCAGCTGGCGCTTCATTCAGTCGTTTCCCGTGCCATCCAGTCAATATTGCTCAATATCGTTCACTCAATTTCCTTACTTCCTCCATTCTTTCAATTTCTCACGCAGGGTGCATGCTATGTGTAACGTGTCATCCATACCAACAGCCAAACTGGCCTTCTCTTCCGAAAGTTGGTGATGGGATTTTACGTGTGTGCAAGATGTTATGCGTGCGTTCACACACAGAACCTCGGTTTATAGTCTCATTCGAAGGACTGTATGGGGAATGGAGTCAGAACCAATGTTAATTCCGAGGGAAAAATCCCCTGTACCGAAATTCAAACCCGTAACCTCAGGATCATGAGTCCGGCGCTCTACCAACTGAGCTATTTCTTTCTGACCACACCCTCACCCACAACCCTCCCACCTTCTTCAAGAAACAAAACAAAACAAACAATAAGCGATGAACAGAATTAAATGATTTTACAAAGTCGGAAAATAGCACAGAAAGATTTGAACAGAGTAACTTCAGACAGCCATTTAAGTGAGCAAAGGGGAATCCACGGTTGGTGCACTGGTTAGGGAATGCTCCACAGCTAGACCAAACAAGTCCTGAACTGTTTGGGGTTTTTTTGGGTTAAATCATTGAAATAATTCACCTATTACATAACCAACCAGACAGACAATCCAGCATGCGACTGATGAGAGACGCTAAAGTTTGCGGACACTTGCCTCACAAAGTTGTTATTGTTGCTCTCCCTTTCTTGATGACGTGCACGAAGTGAGTGGTGAGGACAAAGGGCACGCGATCTCGCTTCACACCAAACTTGCTCTTGACGTTGCCCAGAAAGTGGCCAAAGTCGATGTGGAACAGCTGATTACATGCACAGAGTAACCAGGTGAGGAGCTGTGCATACTTTTAGTCAGAAAAGAGACTGTTTTCTGAACACCCAACAACGAAACGGAACAGAACTGAGATGACTACTGTTGGACATAGAAAAAACACTTGAAGACACAAGCTCTCTCTCTCACATACATACACATGTACACAAGCACACACATGTACACATGCACGCACATGTATACGTACACACATGTACACATGCACGCACATGTATACGTACACACATGTACACATACACGCACATGTACACATACACGCACATGTATACGTACACACATGTACACATACACGCACATGTATACGTACACACATGTACATGTTCACACATCATATGACACATTCATGCATGGATGTAACCCTTGCAGTGTTGATAGGAAAATTTGAGCAACAGAGTCACATCGACAAAGCCGATCAAGTTTGTGGTTCCAATCTAACCATTGATGTCCATAGCACATAGCGTGGTTCCAGTCTCACTACTGGAGTCTAATCTTTTGGAATGTGAAGAAAAACCTTGCAAATCAGAAATACAACATCATGAAATCTGGATCATACAAAATCAATTGAAATTTTGAGCCTGTAAAAGTTTCATGTCTTATAACAAAAAACATCTTTCAAAAAAGGGAAACCAATCAAGTTCACAACAACTAGCAAAGCTGATGCAGTCATCTTCCATCTTCCAATTGACGGCCCCAATCAACAAGCTGATTATTATATATCAGTAATGTCAGCAAATCTTGATGAACATGCATGCACTGCGGAATAAATGGGCGATACTTTCATTATCCTGATGACACACTATAAAAAGCAGTTCCTGAATAATATGCTACATGTGTGGAACAAACCTTTGCTTTTGAGCAGGTCACAATGCACACACTTAGATGTAAAAGCATGAACAAGGTGGGCGTGTGAACACACGCGCGCACGCACACACACACACACGCACTCCTGCCATTAAGCCCAATGCTACTACAGATTGCTGATCTAGTATAGACAGAGAATCATG
>JAFLJL010019342.1:0-2500 GCA_018398815.1 Conus ventricosus
GGTGTTTGTTGCAAGGCCACATAGGACATGACCCCAGCTACTAATCCCGACATCTGATCAGCTCAGAACTGTACTGACCCCAGCTACTAATCCCGACATCTGATCAGCTCAGAACTGTACTGACCCCAGCTACTAATCCCGACATCTGATCAGCTCAGAACTGTACTGACCCCAGCTACTAATCCCGACATCTGATCAGCTCAGAACTGTACTGACCCCAGCTACTAATCCCGACATCTGATCAGCTCAGAACTGTACTGACCCGCTACTATCCACATCTGATCAGACAGAACTGTAGACCCCAGCTACTAATCCGAATTGACAGCTCAGAACTTACTGACCACGTATAATCACGACATCGAACAGCTCAGAACTGTACTGACCCCAGCTTACTAACGCACATCTATCAGCCAGAACTGTACTGACCCAGCTACAATTCCACATCTGATCAGCTAGAACTGTACTGACCAGCTACAACCCGAAATTGATCAGCTCAGACTTACTGACCCCAGCACTAACCCACATCTGATCAGCTCAGAACTGACGACTCTCATTATAACAAACATAATCACGAGAAGAGAAAATATACAGCGGACATCACCACTAATGAAAGTCAGCCGACGCTGGGACCTTTCAACTCATCCTAAAAACTGAGATCCACAGATTCATTATGCTGCTTGAAAAGAGACGAAATATGCCAGTATTGCACACACACACACACACACACACACACACACACACACACACACACACACACCACACACACACACACACACACATCAACGCACGCTCGCGCACACTACAACAACACACATTAAACGTAATACACTCACTCCACACAGGCCACAACACATACACCAACAACACACACCACACAACACACACACAACAGCACACACACACAGAAGCGTCAACACGCACTTTTTTTTGCAAATGTGTCATGAATCAACATCAAATAAGATCAGACAGCAGAGTAAAGTGGCTGCTTCCTACTTTTTGTGTGAATATATGAAATTGCCAATTGTTTCGCTCATTCATGAGGTTTAATGTCAAATTCATGCATTGCAAATGGCACAAGGAAGGAAAGGCAGTATTACAAGAGAGAATCGAATTGACAACTATGACACGTAAAGATGAGTCCAGTTTCATCTTCGCTCAATCTTTTTTCACTTGTTCTTCTTCAAACATTTCATCTTCCCCATCTTCTCCCCTCGCTCAATCCCCCCCTCCAAACTAATCTGGATACATTGACCAAAGAAATGAAGTGCGCGTGGACGCTAATGAATGTGTTCCTATCTTTCAGATAATTGGTTTGACTTGAGTGCTTGCCTTGACTGGCATGAAACGTTCGCCGATACATGTTCTGCCGATTTCTCTCTCTCAGCCCTCTGTGGTGGGGCGGACAAGCTCCCCTGACCTTGGGTCAGCCACTTTGGGTGACTGACCTCTCCCCCCCCCCCTCCACCCCTGCTATCTTTCAAATCTCGTTTCCCGCCATTTTTCTTCCAACCCTCCCTCCCCCCCACCCCCCTTCGCCCGAAGAGGTCAAGCCTCCCTCTTTCCCTTCCCTCTCCTCCCTCTCTCCCTGTCCCCTCTTCTCTCCGTTCTCAACTGTCCTCACTTCTTCACTTCTCTCTTTCACAGCCATTGTCCTCTGACAACCTTGCCATTGTCCTCACTTCTTCACTTCTCTCTTTCACAGCCATTGTCCTCTGACAACCTTGCCATTGTCCTCACTTCTTCACTTCTCTCTTTCACAGCCATTGTCCTCTGACAACCTTGCACAGTGCCATTGTCCTCTGACAACCTTGCACAGCGCCATTGTCCTCTGACAACCTTGCACAGCGCCATTGTCCACTGACAACCTTGCACAGCGCCATTGTCCTCTGACAACCTTGCACAGCCATTGTCCTCTGACAACCTTGCACAGCGCCATTGTCCTCTGACAACCTTGCACAGCCATTGTCCTCTGACAACCTTGCACACCGCCATTGTCCTCTGACAACCTTGCACAGCCACTGTCCTCTGACAACCTTGCACAGCGCCACTGTCCTCTGACAACCTTGCACATCGTCATTGTCCTCTGACAACCTTGCACAGCCATTGTCCTCTGACAGCCTTGCACAGCCATTGTCCTCTGACAACCTTGCACAACGCCATTGTCCTCTGACAACCTTGCACATCGTCATTGTCCTCTGACAACCTTGCACAGCCATTGTCCTCTGACAACCTTGCACGTCGCCATTGTCCTCTGACAACCTTGCACAGCGCCATTGTCCTGTGACAACCTTGCACAGCGCCACTGTCCTGTGACAACCTTGCACATCGTCATTGTCCTCTGACAACCTTGCACAGCCATTGTCCTCTGACAACCTTGCACAGCCATTGTCCTCTGACAACCTTGGACAGCGCCACTGTCCTCTGACAACCTTGCACAGCCATTGTCCTCTGACAACCATGCACAGCGCCATTGTCCTCTGACAACCTTGAACAGCGCCAT
>JAFLJL010019342.1:7500-32949 GCA_018398815.1 Conus ventricosus
GATACTTTCCGATTGATTTTTCAGTGTTATGACTGCTTTCATACCTTTCCCTTCCCCCCTCTCCCTCCTTCCTCCTCCCCCCCCCCCCCCTGCGCTCCCCCTCCATACGCCCTGTAAAGTCAAGTCCATAAGCCACATAATACCCAATTGTTAATCTCAATCGCCTCTCTAAGCCACATAATACACAATTGTTAATCTCAATCGCCTCTCTAAGCCACATAATACACAATTGTTAATCTCAGTCGCCTCTCTAAGCCACATAATACACGATTGTTAATCTCAATCGCCTCTCTAAGCCACATAATACCCAATTGTTAATCTCAATCGCCTCTCTAAGCCACATAATACCCAATTGTTAATCTCAATCGCCTCTCTAAGCCACATAATACACAATTGTTAATCTCAATCGCCTCTCTAAGCCACATAATACACAATTGTTAATATCAGTCGCCTCTCTAAGCCACTAACAATTGTTAATTCAGTCGCTCTAAGCACATATAAATTGTTAATCTCAATCGCCTCTCTAAGCCACATAATACACAATTGTTAATCTCAATCGCCTCTCTAAGCCACATAATACACAATTGTTAATCTCAATCGCCTCTCTAAGCCACATAATACACAATTGTTAATCTCAGTCGCCTCTCTAAGCCACATAATACACAATTGTTAATCTCAATCGCATCTCTAAGCCACATAATACACAATTGTTAACCTTAATCACCCCTCAAAGCCACATAATACACAATTGTTAACCACATAATACACAATTGTTAACCCCAATCGTCTCTCGAAGCCACGTAATACACAATTGTTGACCTCATAATACACAACTGTTAACCACACAATACACAATTGTTAACCTCATAATACACAATTGTTTACCACATACGCAAGCGTTAACCACACATACACAATTGTTAACCACACAATACACATTGTTAACCCCACAATAACACAATTGTTAACCTCATAATGCATTGTTAACCTCATAATACACAATAGTTAACCACATGATGCACCGTTGTTAACCTCCGGCTGACCTGAAGTACCGTTCCATGCACAAAGAACAACGCACGTTCACGCCTCGCGTCCAGCCAAAACCAGCCAAGCGTTGGGTCATCGGAGTAGGACTTGATGGTCAGTGAACTGACCAGGGGGGCTTTGCTGTGGTCAAGGGCAGGGCGGGCTTCTAGGCCCGTGACGTGGCGCGTCATGGCCACTGTGTTTGTTTCTGGGGATTAGCCATTGACTTTTGATCTGTGCTTTGTTGCCGTTGGTGCTGGTCAAAGCAGTTGTGTTGTTCTGGGTGGGTTTGCTATGTTTGAGTGGGTGGCTGGTTGTTTTTAAGTGAGTGTGTGAGTGAGTGTGTGTGTGTGTGTGTGTGTGTGTGCGTGCGTGCGTGCGTGCGTGCGTGCGTGTGTGTGTGTGTGTGTGTGCGTGTGTGTGTGTGTGTGTGTGTGTGTGTGTGTGTGTGTGTGGTGTGTGTGTGTGTGTGGGTGTGTGTGTGAGACCCAGAAGGAAGGGATGGTGGGGGAAAGTGACAGAGGAAGAAGGAAGGACAGCATGAAGGAGGAGGCAGGGGCTGAAAGAGACCCGTGTAACATTCGCCCCCAGGCAAAAAAAACCCTTTTTAAAAAGGGGGCCTTTTTTCCCCTTTTTTTTTTAAATTTTTTTTTTCCCCAAAACCCCCAAAAAAAATTTTTAAAAAAAAACCCCCCAACCCCCCCCCCCCCCAAAACCAAAACACCCCAAAAAAAACCCCCCCAAAACCCAAACAAAAAATTTAACCCAAAAAAACCCCCCCCCCCCCTTAAACAAAAAAAAAAAAAGGGGGGGGGGGCCCCCTTTAAAAACCCCCTTTTCCCCCCTTTTTTAAAAAAATTTTAAAATTAAAAATTTTCCTCATAAAAAACTTTAAAAAAAAAAAAAAAAAAAAAAAAAAGGGGGGGGGGAAGGGGAAAAAATTTAAAAGGGAAAAAAAAAAGGGCCCCAAAAAAAAGGGCCCCCTTTTTTTTTAAAAAAAAAAAAAAAAAAAAATTTTTTAAAAAAAAAGGCCCCCCCAAAAAGGAAAAAAATTTCCCCCCCCCCTTAAAAAATTTTGGGTTTTTAAAAAAAAAATTTTTAAAAAACCCCTTTTTTTTTTTTGGGGGGGGGCCCCCGGGGGGGGTTTTTTTTAAAGGGGTTTGGGGGGAAAATTAAAAAAAGGGGGGGGGGGGGGGGAAAGGGGGTTTTTTGGGGGGGAAAAAAGGGGGGGTTTTTTTTTTTTGGTTTTTTGTTTTTTGGGGGGGGTTTTTTTTTGGCGGGGGGGTTTTTTTTTTTGGGGCCCCCCTTTTTTGGGGGGGGGGTTTTTTGGGGGTTTTTTTTTTTTTTTTTTTTGGGGGGGGGAAAGGGGGGGGGAAAAGGGGGCCCCCAAAAAAAAAAGGGGGGAAAGGGGCCCCTTACCCGGGGGCCCCAAAAATTAAAAAATTTTTCCCCTTGGGGGGGGGGGTTAAAAAAAACCCCCCAAAGGCCCCCCTTTAAAATTTTGGGCCAAAGGGTTTTTAAAGGGGTTTTTTTAAAAAGGGAAAAAAAAAACCCCGGGGGGGAAAAGGGGGGGGGAAATTGAAAAGGGGGGGGAAAAAAATTTTTTTTGGGGGGGGGGAAAACCCCCAAAAACCCCCCCCCTTTTTTAAAAAATTTGGGGGGGGGCCCCCCCTTTAACCCCCTTAAAAACCCAAAAAAAAAACCCCCCCGGGGCCCCCCCCCCCCCCCCCCTTCCAAAACCCCCCCCCCCCCAAAAAAAAAAAATTTTTTAAAAATTTTTTTTTTTTTTTTGGGGCAAAAAACCCCCCCTTTTTTCCCCCCAAAAACCAGCCGGGGGGGGGTTTTTTTTTTTTTTAAAAAAAGGGGAAGGGGGGGGGGGAAAAATTTAAGGGGGGGGGAAAAAAAAAAGAAAAAAAGGTTTTTTTAAAAAACCCCAAAACAAAAAAAAAAAAAATTTTTTGACCAGGGGTTTTTCCAAAAAAAAAAAAAAACCAAAAAAAAAATTTTTTTTTTCCCCAAAAAAAAGGAACCTAAAAAAAAATTTTCCCCCCCAAAAAAAATTTTTTTTTTCCCCTTTTTAAAAACCCAAAAAAGGGGGGGGGGAAAAAAAAGGGGGAAAAAAAGGGGGAAAAAGGGGGAAACGGGGGAAAAAAAGGTTTTTTTTTTCCCCCCCGGGGGTTTTTTTTTTTTTTTTTTTTGGGGGGGGGCCAAAAAAGGAAATTTTTTGGTTTTGGGGGGGAAAAAATTTAAAAATTTTTTTTTTTTTTAAAAAATTTTGGTTTTTTTTTTTTTCCCCCTTTTAAAAAACCCACCCCCAAACCTTTTTTTTTTCCCCCCCCCCCTGTTTTCCCCGGGGGGAAGGGCCCCCCCAAAGGGGGAAAAAAACCCCCGGGGTTTTGGCAAAAAAGGGAAAAACCCCCGGGCCGGGGGGGAAATTTTTTTGGGGGGAAAAAACCGGGGGGAAAAAAAAAAAAAGGGGTTTGGGGGGGGGAAAAAAAAAAGGGGGCCCCCTTTTAAAGGGGGGGGGGGGGGAAAAAACAAAAAAAAAACCCCGGGGGGGGAAACCAAAAGGGGGGGGGGTTTAAAAATTTTTAAAAAAAAAAAAAGACGGTTAAAACCCCCGGGAAAAAACCCAAAAGGGGTTAAAAAAGGGGGGTTTTTGGGGGGAAGGGGGGGGGAGGGGGGGGGTTGGGGGGAAAAGGGGGGGGGGGTTTTTTTTTAGGGGGGGGGTTTTTGGGTGGGGGGGGGGTTTTTTTTTTAAAAAAAGGGGGGTTTTTAAAAGGGGGGGGGGGGGGGGGAAAACCCCCCCCGGGGGGGGGGGGGGGGGGGCCCCCCCCGGGGGGGAAAAAAAATTTTGGGGGGTTTTAAATTTTAAAAAGGGGGGGGGGAAAGGGGTTTTTTTTTTTTTGGGGGGGGAAAAAGGGGGGGGGGGGGGGTTTTTTTTCAAAAGGGGGGGTTTTTAAAAAAAAAAGGGTTTTTTTAAAAGGGAGGGGGGGGGGGGAAAAAAAAACCCCCCAAAAAAAAAAAGGGGGGGGGAAAAAAAAGGGGGGGAAGGGGGGGGGAAAACCCCCCGGGGGGGGGGGGGGGGGGGGGGGTTTTTAAAGGGTTTTTTTTTGGAAAAAAAAAAATTTTTTAAAAAAAAAAAGGGGAAAAAAGGGGGAAAAAGGGGGGGGGGGGGGTTTTGGGGGGGGAAAAGGGGGGGTTTTTTTTTTGGGGGGGTTTTTTTTTTTTTTTTTTCCTTTTTGGGGGGGGAGGGGGGGAAAAAAAAAAAATTTTGGGGGGGAAAAGGAGATTTGGGGGGGGGGGGGAGGGGGGGGTTTTTGGGGGGGGGGGGGGGGAAAGGGGGGGTTTTTGGGGGGGGGGGGGAAAATTTTTTTAAAAGGCCCCAAAAGGGGGGTTGGGGTTTTCCCTTTTTTTGGGGGGAAAAATGGGGGGGGGGTTTTTTTTTAAAAGGGGGGGGGGGGGAAAAAGGGGAAAAAAGGGAAAAAGGGGGGGGGGGGGTTTTTTTGGGGGGTTTTTAAAAAAGGGGGGGGAAAAGGGGGTTTTTAAATTTTTTAAAAGGATAAAAAGGGGGGGGAAAAGGGGGGGGGGGAAAAATTTTTGGGGAAAAAGGGGGGGGGGGAAAATTTTAAATTTTTGGGGGGGGGGGGGGGAAAAAAAAATTTTTTGGGGGGGGGGGTTTTGGGGGGGAAAAGTTAAATGGGGGGGGGGGTTTGGGGAAAAATTTTTTTTGGGGGGAAAAGGGGGGAAAGGGTTTTGGGGAAAAGGGGAAAAGGGGGGGGGGGGGGTTTAGGGAAAAAAAATTTTTTTTAAAAAAAGGAAAAAATTTTTTTTAAAACCCGGGGGGGGGGAAGGGGGGGTTTTTGGGGGGGGAAACCAAGGGGAAAAAGGGGGGGGGGGGGGTTTGGGAAAAAAAAAGGGGGAAAGGGGGGGGGGGGGGGAAAAATTTTTTGGGGGGGAAATTTTTTTAAAAAAGGGAAAAAAAAAAAAAAATTTTTTAAAAAAATTAAGGGGGGGGGGAAAGGGGGGGGGGGGGAAAAGGGAAAAAAAAAAGGGGGGGGGGGGGGGGAAAAAAAAAATTTTAAAAAGGGGGGGCCCGGGGGGGGTTAAAAAGGGGGGGGGGGGAAAATTTAAAAAGGGGGGGGGGGGAAAAAAAAAAAGGGGGGGGAAAAAATTTAAAAAGGGGAAAAGGGGGGGGGGGGAAAAAAATTTACTTTTAAAAAAAAAAAAAAAGGGGGGGGGGGAAAATTTTTCCCGGGGTTTTTTTTTTGGGGGGTTTTTGGTTAAAAAAAGGGGAAAAATTTTAAAGGGGGGGGGGAAAAGGGTTTGGGAAATAAAAAAAGGGGGGGGGGGGGGGGGGGGGGGGGGGGTTTTGGGGGGAAAAATTTTAGGAAAGAGGGGGGGGGTTTTTTAAAAAAAAAAAATTTTTTTTCCTTTGGGGGGGAAAAAAAGGGGTTTAAAAAATTCCGGGAAAAAGGGGGGGGGGTTTTAAAAAAGGGCCCTTTTTTGGGGGGGGAAAAAATTTTAAAAGGGCCCTTAAGGGGGGGGAAAGGGGGTAAAAAAAATTTAAAAAGGGGGGGGGAAAAAAATTTTTTTAAAAAAGGGGTTCCGGGGGGGGAACCCGGGGGGGGTTTTTTGGGGTTTTTTGAAAAAAAAAGGGGGGGAAAAAAAAGGGGGGGGGGTTTGGGAAAGGGGTTTTTTAAAAAAAAAGGGGGGGGGGGGGGTTTTTTGGGGGGGAAAAGGGAAAAAAAGGGGGGAAAAAAAATTCCTTTTAAAAAAAAAAAGGGGGGGTTTTTGGGGGGGGCCCGGGAAAAAAAGGGGGGGGGGTTTTTTTTTTTAAAAGGGGGGGGGGGAAATTTTAAAAAATTTCCCTTTGGGGGGGAAAAGGGGGGGGGGGTTTTTTTTAAAGATGGGGGGGGGGGGGGGGGGGAAAAAAAAAATTTTTAAAAGGGGGATAAAAAAGGGGGGGGGGGGCCCCCCCGGGGGAAAAAAGGGGGGGGGGGGTTTTTTAAAAAAAAATTGGAAATGGGGGGGGGGTTAAAAAAATTTTTTTTTGGGGGGGGGGGGGGGGAAAAAAAAGGGGGGGGGGAAAAAGGGGGGGAAAATTTTTTTTAAAAAGGGGGGGGGGGGGGAAAAAGGGGGGGGTTTTTTTTTGGGGGGGGGGGTTTTTTTTTTGGGGGGATTAAACCCCCCCCCCTTTTTTTTTTTTTTTTTTTGGGGGGGGGGGTTTGGGGGGGGGGGTTTTTTGGGGAGGGGGGGGGGGGGGTTTTAAATTTTTGGTTTTTTGGAGGGGGGGGGGGGGTTTTTTTTTTTAAAAGGGGGGAAGGGGGGGGAAAAATTCAAAAAAAAAAAAAGGGGGGGTTTTTTTTAAAAAAAAAAAGGGGGGGGAAAAAATTTTTTTTTTTTTGGGGGGGGGGGTTTTAAAAAAAAAGGGGGGGGGGGAAAAAAAAAGGGGGGGTTTTTGGGGCCCTTTTTGGGGGGGGGGGGTTTTTTTTAAAAAGGGGGGAAAAGGGGAAAGGGGGGGGGGGAAATTTTTTAAAGGGGGGGGGGTGGGGGGTTTTAAAGGTTTTTGGGGGGAAAAAAAAGGGGGGAAAAAAAAAAAAAAAAAAAAGGGGGGGGGGGGGGAAATTTTTTTAAAGGATTCCCGGGGGGGGGGGGGGGAAAAAAATTTTTGTTAAAAAGGGGAAGGGGGGGGGGGGTTTAAGGGGGGGGAAAAAAAGGGGGCCCGGGGGAAAAAAAAAAATTTTTTTTTAAAAAGGTTTTTTTTGGGGGGGGGGGGGGGGGGAAAAAAATTTTTTTAAAAAAGGGAAAATTTTTTGGATTTTTGGGGGTTAAAGGGGTTGGGGGGGGGGGGGAAAAAAAGGGGGGGGGGGTTTAAAAAACCCCCGGGGGGGAAAAAAAAGGGGGGGGGGGAAAAAAAATTTCGGGGGGGAAAAAAATTTAAAAAAAAAAAGGGGGGGAAAAGGGAAGGGGGGGAAAAGGGGTTTTTTTTTGGGGGTTTTTTTTGGGGGGGAAAAAAAAAAACCCCCCTTTTGGGGGGGGGTTTTTTGGGGGGGGTTTTAAAAACCGGGGGGGGGGGGGGTTTGGGGGTGTTTTTTTTTTTAAAAAAAAAAGGGGGGGGGGGTTTGGGGGGGGTTTTTTAAAAAATTTAAAAAAGGGTTTTTTAAAAAAAAGGGGGGGAAAAAATTTTTTTTGGGGGGGGGAAAATTTTGGAATGGGGGGAAAAAAAAAGGGGGGGGGGGTTAAAAAAATTTTTTTAAAAAAAAAGGGGGGGGATTTTGGGGGGGTTTTTGGGGGGGGGGGGGGGTTTTTTGGGGGGGGAAAAAAAAAAAAAGGGGGGGGGGTTTTTTGGGGTTAAAATTTTGGGGAGGGGGGGGGGGGGGGGAAAAAACCCCCTTTTTGGGGGGGGGAAAGGGGGTTTTTTTAAAAAAAAAAAGGGGGGGGGGGTTTTTTTTTGGGGGGGGGGGGGTTTTTTTGGGGGGGAAAAAAAGGGGGGGGGGGGGGGAAAAAATTTTTTTGGGGGGGGGGGGGGGGGGGGGCCCCGGGGGAAAAGGGGGGGGGGGGGGGGAAAAAATTTTTTTTAAAAGGGGGGGTTTTTGGGGGTTTTTGGGGTTTTTAAGGGGAAAAAAAGGGGGGGGGAAAAATTTGGGGGGGGAAGGGGGGGGTTTTTTTTTTAGGGGGGGGGGGGGGGTTTTTAATTTCCCCCGGGGGGGGGGGTTTGGGGTTAACGGGGGAAAAAAAAAAAGGGGGGGGGGGGGGGGGTTTTTGGGTTGGGGAAGGGGGAAATTGGGGTTTTTTAAAGGGGAGGGGGGGGGGGGGGGAATTTGGGGGGGGGGGGGTTTTGGGGGGTTTAAGGGGAAAAAACCCCCCGGGGGGGGGGGTTTTTTTTTTTTAAAAAAAAGGGGGGGAAAAAGGGGGAAAAAAAAGGGGGGGAAAAAGGGTTTGGGGGGGTTTTAAAACCCCTGGGGGGGGGGGGGAGGGGGGGAAAAAAAAATTTGTTGGGGGGGGGGGGAAGGGTTTTTTGAAAATTCGGGGGGGAAAGGGAAGGGGGTTTTTGGGAAAATTTTTTTTTTTGGGGGAAAAAAAGGGGGGGGAAAAATTTTTTTTGGGGGGGTTTAAGGGGGGGGGGGGGGGTTTTTTTTTTAAAAAGGGGGGAAAGGGGGGGAAAGGGGGGGGGGTTTTTTTGGGGGGGGGGGGGGTTTTTTTTTTTGGGGGAAAAAAAAAAGGGGGGGGGGGGTTTTTGGGGGGGGTTTTTTTAAAAATTGGGGGTTAAAAGGGGGTTTTGGGGGGGGGGGGAAAAATTTAAAAGGGGGGGGGGGGGTTTTTTTTTAAAAAATTTTTTTTTTAAAAATTTTTGGGGGGGGGGGTTTTTTTAAAAAATTTTTTTTTTTTAAAAAAAAAAAAAATTTTTAAAAAATTTTTTTTGGGGGGAAAAAAAGGGGGGGGAAAAAAGGGGGGGGGGGTTTTTTTGGGGGGAAAAAAGGAGGGGGGGGGGGGTTTTTTTTAAAAAATTTTTTTGGGGGGGGGGGGGAGGGGGGGGGAAAGGTTTTTGGGGGGGGGAAAAAAAATTTTTTTTTTTTTTTAAAAAACCCCAAAAAGGAAAAAGGGGGGGGGGTTTTGAAAAATGGGGAAAAAAAAAACCGTGGGGGTTTTTTTTTTTTAAAAGGGGGGGGGGGGTTTTTTTTTTTTTTTTTTTGGGGGGGGGTTGGGGGGGGGAAAAAATTAAAAAAATTGGGGGGGGAAAAAGGGGGGGGGGGAAAGGGGGGGGGGGGGGGGGTTTGGGGTTGGGGGTTTTTTTTAAAAAGGGGGGGGGTTGGGGGGAAAGGGGGGGGGGGTTTTTGGGTTTTTTCCCCTTTTTTTGGGGTTTTGGGGAAGGGTTTTTTGGGGGGTTTTAATTTTGGGGGGGGAAAAAGGGGGGAAACCCCCAAAAAGGGGGGGGGGGGGTTTGGGGATAAAAGGGCAAAAAAAAAAAATTTTTTTTCCCCCTTTTTTTGGGAAAAAAAAATTTTAAAAAAAAAGGGGGGGGGGGGGTTTTTTTTTTTTTTTGGGGGGGGGAAAAAAAGGGGGGGGGGGGTTTTTTAAATTTTAAAGGGGGGGGGGGGGGGTTTTTTTTGGGGTTTTTTGGGGGGGAAAAGGGGGGGGGGGGTTTTTAAAAATTTTTGTTGGGGGGGGGGGGGGGGTTTTTTTTAAAAAAAAAAGGGGGGGGGGGGTTTGGGGAAAACCTATAAAAAAATTTTTTTTGGGGGTTAAAAATTTTTTTTTTGGGGGGGTTTTTTTTTTTTTTTGGGGGGGGGGGGGAAAAAAATTTTTTAAAAGGGGGGGAAAAAGGGGGGGGTTGGGGGAAAAATTTTTCCGGGGGGGGGGGGGGGTTTTGGGGGGGGGGTTCCGGGGGGGGGGGGGGGTTTTTTTTTAAAAAAAAAAGGGGGGGGGGGGGGGGGGGGGGGGAAAAAATTTTTTTTTGGGGGGGAAAAAACCGGGGGGGGGGTTTTTTTTTTGGGGGGGGGGGAAAAAAATTTTGGGAAAAAAAAATTTTGGGGGGGCCCCCAAAATTTTTTTTTTTTTGGTTTTTTGGGGGGGGGGTTTTTTGGGGGGGGAAAACCTTTTTTTTGGGGGGGGGGGGGGGAAAAAAAAAAGGGGAAAGGGGAAGGGGGGGGGGGGGTTTTTGGGGGGTTTTTGGGGGGGGAAAAAAAGGGGGGGTTTTTTTGGGGGTTTTTTGGGGGGGGAAAAAAAGGGGGGGGGGGGGGAAAAATTTTTTTTGGGGGGGGGGGGGGGTTTTTTTTTTAAAAAAAAGGGGGGGGAAAAAAATTTTTTGGGGGGGGGGGGTTTTTTTTTTTGGGGGGGGGGGGGCCCCAAAGGGGGTTTTTGGTTTTTTTTTTTTAAAAAAAAAAAAAAAAAGGGGGGGGGAAAAGGGGGGGGAAAAAAAATTTTTGAAAAAAACCCCCCCCCCCCTTGGGGGGGAAAGGGGGGGGGGGCCCGGGGGGGGGGGGGGGGGGGGGGGGGAAAATTTTTAAAAAGGGGGGGGGGGAAATTTAAAAAAATAAAGGGGGGTTGGGGGGGGGGGGGAAAAAAAAAGGGGGGGGGGGGGGTTTTAAAAAAAGGGGGGGGTTTTTTTTTTTGGGGGGGGAATGGGGGGAAAAAGGGGGGGGGGGGGGAAAAAAGGGGGGAGGGGGGGGGAAAAAAAAAAAAAAAAAACCCCCCCCCCCCCCCCCGGGGAAGAAAAAGGGGGGGGGGGGGAAAAAAAATTTTTAAGGGGGGAAAAAAAAAAAGGGGGGGGGGGAAAAAAAAAAAATTAAGGAAAGGGGGGGGGTTTTTAAAATTTGGTTTTAAAAAAAGGGGGGGAAAAAAAAAAAGGGGGGCCCCCCCCTTTTTGGGGGGAAAAAAAAAAAACCTGAAAAAAAAAAGGGGGAAATCCCAAAAAAATTTGGAAAAAAAACCCCCCCGGGCAAAAAAACCCCCCGGAAAAAAAAAAAAAAAATTTTTTTTTTTTTGGGGGGGGGGTTTTAAAAAAAAAAAAAAAGGGGGAAGGAAAAAAAATTTTTTGGGTTTCCCTTTTAATTTGTTTTAAATTTTTTTGGGGTTTTAAAAAGGGGGTTTTTTAAAGTTTTTTTTTTTTTCCCCCCCCCTTTTTATTTTGGGTTTTTTTTTTTAATTTTTTAAAAAAAAAAAAAAGGGGGGGTTTTTTAAAATTTTTTTTAAAAAAAAAAATTTTTTTAAAAATTTTTTTGGCTTTTTTTTTTAAAAAAATTTTGGTAAAAGGGGGAAAAAAAAAAAGGGTTTCAAAAAACCCCCAAAAGGGGGCCCTTTAAATTTTTTTTTTAAAAATTTTAAAAAAATTTTTTTTAAAATTTTTTTTTTTTTGGGGGATTTTTTTTTTTTTTAAAAAAAAAAAATTTTTTTTTTTTTTTTGGGGGGTTTTTTTTTTTTTTTGGGAAAAAAAAAAGGGGGAAACAAAAAAAAAAAAGGAAAGGGAACCCCCCCCGGGTAAAATTTTTTTTTAAAAAAAAAAAAAAAATTTAACAAAAAAAAAAGGGGAAAAAAATTTTTAAAAATTTTTTCCCTCAAAAAAAAAAAAACCCCCCTTTTAAAAAAAAAAAAGGGGGAAAAAATTTTTGAATTTCCCCCGGGGCCTTTAAATTTAAAAAAAAAAGGGGGGTTTTATTTGGGGTTATAAAAAAAAAAAAAAAAAAAAAAGGGGGGGGAAAAAAAAAAAAAAAAAGGGGGAAAAAAAAAAAAAAAAAAGGGGAAAAAAAAAAAAAAAAAAAAATTTTTTTTTTTTTTAAAAAAAAATTTTTTTCCCCCTTTTTTTTGGGGGGGGGTTTTTTTTTTTAAGGGGGGGTTTTTTTTTTTTTAAAGGGGGTTTTTTTTTGGGGGGGGAAAAAAAATTTTTTAAAAGGGGAAAAAAAATTTTTTCCCCCCCCAAAAAAGGGGGGGCCCCAATTTTGGGGGGGGAAAAAGGGCCCGGGGGAAAACCCCCCTTTGGGGGGGTTTTTTTGGGGGAAAAAAGGGGGAAAAAAGGGGGAATTAAAAAAAAAAAAACCCGGGGTTCCCCCCCCAAATTTTGGGTTTTGGGCCCCCCAACGGGAAATTTTTTTTTTAAAAAAAATTTTTTTTTTTTTTCCCCAAAAAAAAACCAAACCCCCTTTTTTTTTTTTTAAAAAAAAATTTGGGGGGGCCCCGGGGCCCTTTTTTTTTTTTAAAAAAGGGAAAAATTTAAAAAAAAAAAGGGGGGGGGGGGGAAAAAAAAAAAAAATTTTTGGGGGGGGGGGTTTTTTTTTTTTTAAACTTTTTTTTTGGAATTTAAAAAAAAAAAAAAAACCCCCCCCAAAAAACCCCCCCCCTTTTTAAAAAAATTTTTTGAAAAAGGAAAATTAAATGTTGGTTTTTAAAACCCAAAAAAAATTTTGGTTTGGGGGGTTTCCCAAAAATTTTTTAAAAGGGGAAACCCGCCAAAATTTCCCCCCTTTTTTAAATTTTTGGGGGGCCCAAAGGGTTTAAAACTTTTTTTTTCCCCAAAAAATTTTTTTTGGGGGGGTTTTTTTTTTTTTTTAAAAAACAAAAAATTTCAAAAAAAATTTTTGGGGGTTTTGGAATTTTTTTAAAAAAAGGGAAAACCCCAAAAGGGGTTTTTTTAAAAAATTTTTTTTAAAAAAAACTTTTTTTTTTTTTTTAAAAAAAAAAAAAAATTTTGGGGGGGCCCCCCAGGGGGGGTTTTTTTTTTTTTTTTAAAAATTAAAATTTTTTAAGGGGGGGTTTTTTAAAAATTTTAAAGGGGGGGGGAAAAAAAAAGGGGGGGGAAAAAAAAAAAAAAATTTTTTTCCCCGGGGGGGTTTTGGGGAAAATTTTTGGGGGAAAAAATTTTTTTAAAAAAAGAAAAAAATTGTTTTTTAAAAAATTTTTTTTTTTTTCCCCTTTTAAAAAGGGGGAAAAAAACCCTTTGGGCCCCCCCCAAATTTTGGGGTTTTTCCCAAAAAATTTTTTTTTCCCTTTTTAAAAAAAAAAACCCCCAAAAGGAAAAAAAAAACAAAAAAATTTTTTTTTTTCCCCAAAAAAAGGGGGAAAAAAATTTTTTTTTTTTTTAAAAAAGGGGGGGGGGGGGGGGGGGTTTTTTTTAAATAAATTTTTTTTTAAACCCAAAAAAACCCCCTTTTTTTTTTGGGGGTTTTAAAGGGATTTTTTTGCCCCAAAAAAAAAAAATTTTTTGCCTTTTTTTTTAAAATTTAAGGTTTTTTTTTTCCCCCCGGGTTTTTTAAAAAAAATTTTTGGGGGAAAAAAAAAATTTTTTTTTAAAAAAATTTTTTTTTTTAAAATTTTTAAAAAAATTTTTTTAAAAAAAATTTTTTTTTTTTGGGGCCCCTTTTTGGGGGCTTTTTAAACCCCCGGTTGGGGGGGGGAAAATTTTTTTCCAAATTTTTTTCCCCCCTTTAAAAAAAACCCCCCGGGAAAAGGGGTTTTTTTTTTTAAAAAATTTTTTTTTTTAAAAAAAGGGGGTTTTGAAAAAATTTTTGGGGTTTTTTTGGGGGGTTTTTTTTTTTAAAAAATTTTTGGGGGAAAAATTTTGGGGGGTTTTGTAAAAATTTTTGGGGGGGGGCCCCCCCTTTTTTTTTTTTTTAAAAAAAAAAATTTTGGGGGTTTAAAAAACAAAAAAATTTTTTTTTTTCCTTTTGGGGGGGCCCCCCAAAAAAAGGGGAAAAAAATTTTTTTAAAAAAAAAGGGGGGAAAAAAAAAAATTTTTTGGGTTTTTTTTTAAAAAAAATTTTTTCCTTTCCAGTTTTTTTTTAAAAAAAAAATTTATTTTTTTAAAAAAAAGGGGGGGGGGGGGCCCCCCCCCCTTTTTAACCCCCCCGGGGGGGGGGGTTTTTTTTTGGGGTTTTTTGGTTTTTTTTTTTTTGGGTTTTTTTTTTAAAAAAAAGGGGGGTTTTTAAAATTTTTGGGGAAAAAAAATTTTAAAAAAAAAAATTTTTTTTTTTCCCCCGGGGGGGGGGGGGAAAATTTTCCCAAAAGGGGGTTTCCTTTAAAAACCCCCAAAAAAAAAGGGGTTTAAAAAGGGAGGGGGGGTTTTTGGGGCCCCCCAGGTAAAAGGGAAAAATTTTTTTTTTGGGGGTGGGGGGGGGGCCCCGGGGGAAAGGGGGGGGGAAAAAAAAAAAGGGGGGGGGTTTGGGGTTTTTTTGGGGAAAGGGGGGGGGGGGGAAAAAAAAAATTTTGGGGAAAAAAAGGGGGGGGGAAAAAATTTTTTAAAAAAGGGGAGGGGGGCGGGGGGGGGGGGGGGGGGTTTTTTTTTGGGGGGGGGGAAAAAAAAAATTTTTAAAGGGTTTAAAAACCCGGGGGGGGGGGGTTTTTGGGGGGGGTTTTTAAAAAGGGGGAAAAAAAAAAAGGGGGGGGGGTTTAAAAAAAAAAAAAAGGGGGGAAAGGGGGGGGGGGGAAAAAAGGGGGTTTGGGGGGAAGGGAAGGGGGGGAAAAAAGGGGTTTAAAAAGGGTTTTTGGGGGGGGGGGGGGGGGGGGGGGTTTTTTTTGGGAAAGGGGGGGGGGGTTTTTTTTGGGGTTTTTTTTTTTTGGGGGGGGGGAAAAAAAAAAAAAAGGGGGCCCACTCCCGTTTTGGGGGTTTTGGGGGGGGGAAAAAGGGGGGGGGGGGGTTTTTTTCCCGGGGGGGGGGGGGGGGGAAAGGGTTTTGGGGGAAAAAGGGGGGGGGGGGGTTTTTTTTTTGGGGGGGGTAAAAAAGGGGGGAAGGATCAAGGGGGGTTTTTTAAAATTTTGGGGGGGGGGGGGGGGTTTGGGGGGGGGTTAAGGGGGGGGGGGAAAAGGGGGGGGGGTTTTGGGAAAAAGGGGGAAGGGGGGGGGAAAAAGGGGGGGGGGGTTTTTAAAAAAAAAGGGAAAAAGGGGGGGGGGAAAAATTTTTAAAAGGGGGGGGGGGGGGGGAAAAGGGTTTTTTGGGGGGGGGAAAGGGGGGGGGGGGGTTTTTTTGGGGGGGGGGGGTTTTTAAATTTTGGGGGGGGGGGGGGGGAAAAAGGGTGGGGGGCCCCCAAAAACCCCCCAAAAGGGGGGGGGTTTTTTAAATTTTTTTTAAAAAAAAAACCCCCCCCCCTTTTTTTTTTTTGGGGCCGGGGTTTTTTTAAAATTTTTCCCCCCCCGGGAAGGGGGGGTTTTTGGGAAAAAAGGGGGGAAAAAAAGGGGAAGGGGGGGGGGGGGGGGGGGGTTTTTTCCCTTGTTTGGGGGGGGGGGGGGAAAAAAAAAAGGGGGGGGGTTTTTAAAAAAAAAAAGGGGGAGGGGGGGGTTTTTTAAGGGTAAAAAAAAAGGGGGGGGGGGGAAAAAAAAAAGGGGGGGGGGGGGGGGGGGGGAAAAAAAAAATTTATTGGGGAAAAAAAGGGGGGGGGGGGGGGGGGGGGGAAAAAAAATTTTTTTTTTTGGGGGGGGGGGGGTTTTAAAATTCCCAAAAAGGGGGGAAAAGGGGGGGGGGAAAAAAGGGCCAAAAAAAAAAGGGAAGGGGGGGGGGGAAAAAGAAGGGGATAAAAAAAAAGGGGGGGGGGGGGAAAAAAAAAAAAGGGGGGGAAAAAAAAAAAAAGGGGGGGGGGGGTTGGGGGGGGGGGGGGAAAAAAAGGGGGGGAAAGGGGGGGGTTTTTAAAAAAGGGGGGGGGGGGGGGGTTTTTTTTGGGGGGGGGGGGGGGGAGGGTTTTGGGGGGGGGGGGGGGGGTTTTTTTGGGGGGGGGGGGGGGGGGTTTTTTTTTTTAAAGGAAAAATTTTAAATTAAAAAAAAAATGGGGGGGGGGGGGAAAAGGGGGGGAAATTTAAAAAAAAGGGGAGGGGGGGGGGGGGGGTTTTTTGGGGGGGAAGGGGGGGTTTTTTTAAAAAAAAGGGGGAAAAAAGGGGAAAAAAAAAGGGGGGGGGGGGGGGGGGGGGGGGGGGGCCCCCGGGGGGGGGAAAAAAAAAAAGGGGGGGTTTGGGGGGGGAAAAAAAAAGGGGGGGGGGGAAAAAAAGCCCCCCAAAAAAAAAAGGGGGGGGGGGGGGGGAAAAGGGGGGGGGGAAAAAAATTAAAAGGGGGGGGTCCCCAAAAAAAAAGGGGGGGTGGGTGGGGGGCCCCCCGGGGGGGGAAAAAATTTGGGGGGGGGTTAAAGGGGAAAAAAAGGGGGGGGGGGGGTTTTTTAAAAAAAAAAAAAAAAGGGGGGGGTTTTAAAAAAAGGGGGGGGTGAAAGGGGGAAAAAAGGGGGGAAAAAGGGGAAAAAAAAAGGGGGGGAAAAAATTTTAAAAAAAAAAAAGGGGGGGGGTTTTAAAAAACAAAAAAAAAAGGGGGGGGGGGGAAAAAAAAAAGGGGGGGGGGTTTTTTTAAAAAAAAAGGGGGGGAAAAAAAAAAAAAGGGGGGGGGGGAAAAAAAAGGGGGGAAAAAAAAAAAAAAATTTTGGGTTTTTTTTTTTTAAAAAAAAAAAAAAAAAAAAACCCCCCCCAAAAAAAAAGGGGGGGGGGGGGGGGGCCCCCCCAAAAAAAAAGGGGGGTTTGGGGGGAAAAAAAAAAGGGGGGGGGGGGGGGGGGGGAAAAAGGGGGGGTGGGGGGTTTCCGGGGGAAAAGGGGGGGGGGGGGGAAAAAACGGGGGGAAAAAAGGGGGGGGGGGGAAAAAAAGGGGGGGAAAAAAATTTTTTTAAAAGGGGGGGGGAAAAGGGGGGGGGGGGGGAAAAAATTTGTTTAAAAAGGGGAAAAAGGGGGGGGGGAAATTTTTAGGGGGGGGGGGGGAAAAAAAAAGGGGGGTTTGCCTTTTTTTTTAAATTTTTGGGGGGGGGGGGGGTTTTTTTTTTGGGTTTTTTGGGGGAAAGGGGGGGGTTTTTTTTTTTCCCCCCCAAAAAAAAGGGGGGGGTTTTTGGGGGGGGGGGGGGGGGGGGGGTTTTTTTTAAGGGGGGAAAAGGGAGGGGGGGGTTTTTAAAGAAATTAAAAAAGGGGGGAAATTGGGGTTTTGGGGGGTTTTTTGGGGAAAAAAATTTTTTTTTTTCCCCCCTTTTTTTTTTTCCTTTTTGGGGAAAGGGGAGGGGGGGGGGTTAAACCCCGGGGGGGGGGGGGGTTTTTTTAAAACCCCCCCGGGGGAAAGGGGGGGGGGGGGGGAAAAGGAAAAAAAGGGGGGAAAAGGGGGGGGGTTTTTCCCAAAAAAAAAAGGGGGGGTTTTTTTTGGGGGGGAGGGGAAAGGGGGGGAAGGGAAAAAGGGGGGGGGTTTTTTTTAAAAGAGGGGGGGGGGGTTTAAAGGGGTTTCCAAAAAGGGGGGGAAAAAGGGGGGAAAATTTTTAAATTAAAAAAAAGGGGGGGGGGGGGGAAAAAATTAAAAAAATTGGGGGGGGGGGGGCCCCCCCCCCAAAAAGGGGGGGGGGGGGGGGGGGGTTTAAAAAGGGGGAAAGGGGGGAGGGGGGGGGAAAAAAATTCCGGGAAGGGGGGGGGGGGGGGGGGGGGTTTTTGGGGGTTTTTTTTGGGGGGTTTGGGGGGGCGGGGGTTTTTTGGGGGGGGGAAAAAATTGGGGGGGAAAAGGGGGAAGAAAAAAAAGGGGGGGGGGGGGGGGGGGAAAAAAGGGGGGGGGGGGTTGGGTAAAAAAACCAAAAAGGGGGAAGGGGGGAAAGGGGGGGGGTTTAAAGGGGGGGGAAAAGGGGGGGGGGGAAAAAAAGGGAAAAAAAAAAAGGGGGGGGGGGGGGGGGGGGGGGGGTTTTTTTTGGGGGAAAGAAAAAGGGGGGGTTGGGGGGGGGTTTTTTGGGGGGGGGGGGGGGGAAAAATTTTTTTGGGGGGGGGGGGGGGGGGTTTTTTGGGGGGAAAAAGGGGGGGGGGGGAAAAAATTTTTTTGGGGGGAAAGGGGGGGGGTTTTTGGGGGGGGGAAAAAGGGAGGGGGTTTTTTTTTGGGGGGGGAAAAGGGGGGGGGGGGGGGGGGGAAAGGGCCCTTTTAAAGGGGGGGGAGGGGTTTTTTTTGGGGTTTTTGGGATGGGGAAGGGGTTAAGGGGGGGGGGGGGGTTTTTTTTTTGGGGGGGAAAAGGGGGGGGAAATTTTTGGTGGGGTTTGGGGGGGGGGGGGGGGGGGGGGAAAGGTTTTTGGAAAAAAAAAGGGGGGGGGGGTTGGGGGAATTTTTGGGGGGGGGGGGGGGGGGAAAAAAGGGTTCGGGGGGGAAAAAAGGGGGGGGGGGGGGGTTTTTTTAAAAGGGTTAACGGGGGGGGGGGGGGTTTTTTTTGGGGGGGGTTTTTTTAAAAAGGGAGGGGGGGGGGGGGGGGGGGGGGGAAAAAAAAAAAGGGGGGGGGGGGAAAAAAGGGGGAAAGGGGGGGAAATTTTAAAAAAAAATTTTGGGGGGGGGGAAAAAAAAACCCTTTTAAAAAAAAAGGGGGGGGGGTTTAAAAAAAAAAAAAAAGGGGGGGGGGTCTTTTTTTTCCCCCCGGGGGGGGGGGGGGGGGGGTTTTGGGGGGGTTTTTGGGGGGGGGGAAAACCCGGGGGGAAAAAAAGGGGGGGGGGGGGGGGTTTTTTTTTTTGGGGGGGGGGAAAAAAAAGGGGGGGGGGGGGAAAAAAAATTTTTTGGGGGGGGGGGGTTTTTGGGGTAAAAAAAGGGGGGGAGGGGGGGAGGGGGGGGGGGTTTGGGAAAAAAAAGGGGGGGGGGGGGGGGGGGGGCCCCCCAAAAAAAGGGGGGGGGGTTTTTAAGGGGTTAAAAGGAGGGGGGGGGGGGAAAGGGGGGTTTTCCCCAAAAAGGGGGGGGGGGGGGGTTTTTTTTGGGGGGGGGGAAGGGGGGGGTTTTTGGGGAAAAAAAGGGGGGAAGGGGAGGGGGGGGGGGGGTTTTGGGGGGAAAGGGGGGGGAAAAGGGGGTTTTTTGGGGGGGCCCCAATGGGGGGGGGGGGGGGGGGGGAAAAAATTTTTTTGGGGGGAAGGGGGGGGGAGGGGGGGGGAAAAAAAATTTTTTTTTAAAAAAAACGGGGTTTTTTTTTTTGGGGGGGGGGGTTTTTTTTTTGGGGGGGGGCAGGGAAAAGGGGGGGGGGTTTTTTTGGGGGTTTCCCGGGGAGGGGGGGGGGTTTTTAAAGGGGGGGGGGGAAGGGTTTTTGGGGGTTTAAATTTTTTAAAATTGGGGTTTTGGGGGGGAAATTTAAAAAAAAAAAGGGGGGGGGCCCCGGGGGGGGGGGGGGGGGGGGGGTTTTCTGGGGGGGGGGGGTTTGGGGGGGGGGGGCAAAAAAAAATTTGGGGGGGGGGGGGGGGAAAAAAAATTTTTGGGGGGGGAAAAAGGGGGGGGGGGAAAGGAGGTTTTTTTTTGGGGGGGGGGGGAAAAAAAAAAGGGGGGGAAAGGGGGGGTTTTGGGGGAAAAAGGGCCAAAAGCCCCAAAAAGGGGGGGGGGGGGGGGGGCCCCCCCCCTTTTTTTTTTTGGGGGGGGGGAGGGGGGGGGGGGGGGTTTTTGGGGGGGAAAAAAGGGAGGGGGGGTTTTTAAAAAAATTTTTTTAAAGGGGGGGATTTTTTAAGTTTTTTTTTAAAAAAACCATTTTGGGGGGGGGGGAAAAAATTTTTTGGGGTTGGGGGGGGGGGGGGTTTTGGGGAAATTTTTTTGGGGGGGAAAAGGGGGGGAAAAAAAGGGGGGGGGGGGTTTTAAAATTTTTTTAAAAAAAAAGGGGGGGAAACCCCTTTGGGGGTTTCCCGGGGGGGGGGGGGGGGGGGTTTTTTGGGGTTTTTTGGGGGGGGGGGGGGGTTTCCGGGGGGGGGAAAAATTGGGGAAAAAAAAAGGGTTGTGGGGGGAAAGGGGGGGTTTTTTGGGGGGGGGTTTTTGGGGGGGGAGGGGGGGTTTTTTTGGGGTTTTTTTGGGGGGGGGAAAAAAGGGGGGGGGTTTTTAAATTTTTAAGGGGGGGGGGGGGGGGGAAAAAAATTTAAAGGGGGAATAAGGGGGGGGGGGTTTTGGGGGGTTTGGGGGAAAAAAAGGGGGGGGGGAAAAAAAAGGGGGGGGGGGTTTTTTTTTTTTTGGGGGTGGGGGGGGGGTGGGGGGGAAAAAAAGGGGGGGGGGGGGAAAAAAAAAAATTTTTGGGGGAGGGGAGGGGGGGGGAAAAAAAAGGGGGGGGGGGGGGTTTTTAAAAACCCCCCGGGATGGGGGGGGGGGGGGTTTTTGGGGAAAATTTTTAAAAGGGAAAAAATTTTTTTTTTTTTGGGGGGTTAAAGGGGGGGGGTGGGGGGGTTTTTTTTTGGGGGGGGGGGGGTTTAAAAGGGTTTTTTGGGGGAAAGGGGGGGGTTTTTTTAAAAATTTTGGGAAAAAAAGGGGGGGGGGGTTTTTTTTGGGGAAAAAGGGGGGGGGTTTTTTTTTTTTTTTTTTTTTTTGGGGGGGGGGGGGGGGGGTTTTTTTTAAAAATTTTTGGGGGGGAAATTTTTTTGGGGGAAAACCCCCCCTTTTTTGGGGGGGAAGGGGGGGGGGGTTTTTTGGGGGAAAAAAAAAGGGGGGGGTTTTTTTTGGGGGGCTTTTTTTTGGGGGGGGGGGGGGAAAGGGGGGGGTTGGGGGGGTTGGGGGGAAAAGGGGGGGGGGGGGTTTTTTAAATTTTCCTTTTGGGGGGGGAAAAAAGGGGGGGGGGGAAAAGGGGGGGGGGGGGGGGGGGGGTTTTAAAAATTTTGAGGAGGGGGGGCGGGGGTTGGGGGGGGGGAAAGGTTTTAAATTTTGGGGGGGGGGGGGGGAAAAATTTTTTGGGGGGCCCCCCCAAAAAAAAAAAAAATTTTGGGGGGAAAGGGGGGGGGAAAAAAGGGCCCCAAAAAAAAAAAAATTTTTGGGGGGGGGCCCCTTTTGGGGGGGGGGAAGAGGGGAGGGTTTAAAAAAATTTTTTTGGGTGGGGGGGGGGAAAAAGGGGGGTTTTTTGGGGGAAAAATTTTAAATTAAGGGGGGGGGGGGTTTAAAAAGGGGGGGTTGGGGGGGGGGGGGGGAAGGGGGGGGGGGGGTTTTTCCGTTGGGGGGGGGGGGGGGGGGGGGAAAAAAAAAAGTTAAAAAAGGGGGGGGGAAAGGGGGGGGGGGGGGTTTTAAAAAAAAAAAGGGGGGGGGGGGGGGGAAAAAAAAGGGGGGGGGGGGAAGGGGGGGGGGAAAAAAGGGGGGGGGGGAAAAAAAAAAAGGGGGGGTTTTAAAGGGTTTTTTTTGGGGGGGGAAAAAAAGGGGGGTTTTAAAAGGGGGGGGGGGGGGGGGTTTTTTTTTTTGGGGGGGGAAAAAGGGGGAAAAAAAAGGGGGGGGGGGGAAATTTTTTTGGGGGAAAAAAAGGGGGGGGGGTTTTTTTTTCCCCCCCCCCCCCCAAAACCCCCCCCCCCCCCCAAGGGGGGGGGGGTTTTTAAAAAAAAAGGGTGGGGGGTTTTAAATTTTAAAAAAAAAGGGGGGAAAAAAATTTTTTTTTGGGGGGGGGGGGGGGGTTTTTAAAAAAGTTTAAAAAAAAAAA
The DNA here is from genome assembly GCA_018398815.1 of Conus ventricosus. Taxonomy (NCBI): domain Eukaryota; kingdom Metazoa; phylum Mollusca; class Gastropoda; order Neogastropoda; family Conidae; genus Conus; species Conus ventricosus. Next base: position 28,395 of record JAFLJL010019342.1, read on the forward strand.
GGGGGGAAATTTTTTTTTGGGGGGAAAAAGGGGGGAAAGGGGGGGGGGGGGGAAAAAGGGGGGGAAGGGGGGGGGGGGGGGGGGTTTTTTCCAGGGTTTTGGGGGGGGGGGGGAAAAAGGGGGAAAAAACCTGGGGGGGTTGGGGGTTTGGGGGGGGGGGGTTTTTAAAGGGGGGGGGGAAAGGGGGGGGGGGGGGGGGGTTTTTTAAAAAGGGTTCCCCTTTTTTTGGGGGGGGGGGGGGGGGGGGGGGGGGGGGAAAAAAAGGGGGGGGGGGGGGGGGGGGGGGGAAAAAGGGAGGGGGGGAAAAGGGAGGGGGGGGGTGGGGGGGGTTTGGGGGAAGGGGGAAAAAGGGGGGGGGGGGGGGGGGGGGGGGGGCCGGGGGGGGGAAGGGGGGGAGGGGGGGGGGGGGGGGGGGGGGAAGGGGGGGGTAGGGGGGGGGGGAAAAAGGGAAGGGGGGGGAAAAAAGGGGGGGGGGGGGGGGGGGAGGGGGGGGGGGGGGGGGGGGGGGGGAAAAAGGGGGGGGGGAGGGGGGGGGGGGGGAAAGGGAGGGGGAGGGGGGGGGGGGGGAGTCCCAAAGGGGAAAGGGAAGGGGGGGGGGGGGGGGGGGGGGGGGTTTGGGGGTTTTGGGGTTGGGGAAGGGGGGGGGAAAAAAGGGGCCCAAAAAAAGGGGGGCTGGGGGGGGGGGGGGAAGGGGGGGGTTTTTTTTGGAGGGGCGGGGAAGGGGGCCCCCCTTTTTTTTTTTTTCCCCCCCCTTTTTTTTTTTCCTTTTTCCCTTTCCCTTTTTTTTTTTTTTTTTTTAAATTTTCCCAATTTCCCTTTTTTTCCCCCCCCTTTTTTCCCCCCCTTTTTTGCCCCTTTTTTTTTTTTCTGTTTTTTTCCCCCCTTTCCCTTTTTTTTTTCCCCGGGGTTTTTTTTAAAAATTTATTTTTTTGGGTTTTTGGGGAAAATTTTTTCCCCTTTTTTTTTTAAATTGGGTTGGAAAAAAAAGGCTTTTTTAAAAAATTTTTTTTCCCCTGAAAATTTTTTTTCCCCTTTTTTTTTCCAAAAAAAAAAATTTTTTCCCCAAAAATTTCCCCCCAAAATTTTTTTTTCCCCAAAAAAAAAAAACCCCTTAAAAAAGGGGCCCCCCCAAAAACCCCCTTTTTTAAAAATTTTAAAACCCCCAAAAAAAAAAAAAAAAATTTTTCCACAAAAAAAAAAAAAAAAAAAACCCACCCCACAAAAAAAAAATTTTTAATTCCCCTTCCAAAAAAAAAAAAAATTTTTTTCCCCCCTTAAAAAAAAAAAAATTTTAAAAAAAAAAAAAAAAAATTTTAAAAACCCCTTTCCGTGGGGGGAGGGGGGGAAAGGGGGGGGGGGTTTTTCACGATGGAGGGAGAGGAGGGGAGGGGGGGAAGGGGAGGGGGGGTGGGGGGGAAAAGGGAGTTCCTGTGGAGGGAGAGGGAGGGAGGGGGGGAGTAGGCAGAACGAAAAGGGAAGGAGCTGAGGGGGGGGGGGGGGGGGAAAAGTAGCGGTGGGTGGGTTACAGAATGTCCGAGTGATGGGAAACGTGAACCCTGTGAGCGACGCCCTGCTGGCCGTTCTTCGGTGGGCATGCCATTTCCTCTGCCTTGTGGTGGTAAGAAGGCCTTGTTTTCTTGGAGGGAGACTACTCTTTTCTCTCTCCTGACACGATTTATCTCGCCTTGACATCCCTTTGCCTCCCTTACTCTCCCTCTCCTCCCCTCCCCCTTCTCTACTTGTCTCTCTTTTTTTTTTTTTTAGCTGTTCACAGTATTCTTTCCCTTCCTTCTTCATCGTAGAATGTTTTCAAGTCAGCTTTTAGTGATGAATCAGCGTATTTGATGTTGGACTGTGGCCCCTTTCCCTCCGTCTCTTGATAAGGGTACTCGGCTACTCGGTGTGAACATATGAAGGAATTTATACAAATAACGTCTTTGTCATAACTTGGCAACCAGTCTTCTTGTTTCTCTTAAATTGTGTGCAGACATGATAAAAACGTCATGTATATAATACCTTGCATACTCACCCTGACAACCATTTTTCTTGTTTCCCCTAAAATGTGTGTAGACATAATAAAACATCATGTATACAGCACCTTGCGCACTCACCCTATAAAACACCATGTATATAATACCTTGCACACTCACAATATAAAAACACCATGTATATAACACGTTGCACACTCACAATATAAAACACCATGTATATAACACCTTGCACACTCACAATATAAAACACCATGTATATAACACCTTGCACACTCACAATATAAAACCCCATGTATATAACACCTTGCACACTCACAATATAAAACACCATGTATATAACACCTTGCACACTCACAATATAAAACACCATGTATATAACACCTTGCACACTCACAATATAAAACACCATGTATAGAGCACCTTGCACACTCACATATAAAACCCCAAATGTATAGAGCACCTTGCAATTACTTGTATTAGAAGAGACATTGCACTGATGAAAAGTCACTTTGGTGGTGGTCAGTGGTGCCTGCCTGGTCCAGTATAGAAAGAAAACTGTTGTGCAACCCCTGAGTGACCATAATAACTGCTTACATGAGGAGCCAGCACGAGTGACCATTTTCCCTCCAGAGGGAACTTTGATGATAGGACTAAATCGTTATGTAGAGTGATTGCATTCTTCATTGGAGAAAACACGGGTTCATTTTGGTACACAGAGAGAGATAGAGAGAGAGAGAGAGAGAGATAGAGAGAGAGAGAGAGAGAGAGAGAGAGAGAGAACTACCAGGACCAAGAGGCTACGGGGGGGGGTGGGGGGGGGGGGGTGGGGGGGGGTGGGGGGGGGGGGGGGGGGGGGGGGGGGGGGGGGGGGTGTGGGGGGGGGGGGGGGGGGGGGGGGGGGGGGGGGGGGGGGGGGTGTGGGGGGGGGGGGGGGGGGGGGGGGGGGGGGGGGGGGGGGGGGGGGGGGGGGGGGGGGGGGGGGGTGACGGTCCAACATTGAACAACAGATAGTTGAGGAGAAAGACGAGTTGTCTCTCCCTCCTGTGGCTAACAACCCATTTAGGCCACTTCCCCATTCTCGCCAGACATTTAATTTCGGAATGAAAAAAGTTCCCCTCAAACCTTCCATCTTTGCCCTTTCTGAAGATTTCCACATCACTTGTACCCTGAACCCTCCCTCCTTCCTTCCGTCGCAGCTAAGCAAACTTTCCCCTCCTTCCCTCACTCTTTTAGAGTGTAGGGGACTTAAACGATGTGAGACACAATACAATTACAGCAAATTCCATGAAAACCTTGTTCAAGATTTTCCACTGATGCGATCTAGATTCTTTGAAAGAGATTAACATTTTTCATAATCGGATCTGAGATTTTACAGTGAAAATATTTGTAACAAAATTTCGTGAGTGGTTTTTTTTAGATGTATCTTAATAAGTTTGAACTGAATTATTGATTTGTGAGTTGATTTTTTAACGTGGTGGCAGCCCCAGATATGGCCCTTTGCGTCGGGCGGCAAGGATTATAAGCAACATTAACCTTTACCTTCCCCTCCCCTTTTCTCCAGCACCACTGGTCCACTGCTACCCTGCTACCCCCCCACCCCCAAAACAAAAAAAAAAAGAAAAAAAAAAAGTAAAAAAAAAAGAAAAAACAAAAAAGCAAAAAAAAGAGATTACAATACAACAAATGCACTTCCGATAGTGTCCGGTGTACTGATGGGGACGAATGAGGAGGGTAAGGGGGAGAGTAGGAAGCAAGAAAGGTGACAGGGTAGCAAAGGATGGGGGGGGGGGGGGGGGCGTTCCACAGGAGGGGGGGAGAGGGTGGAACGATTGTGGTGGGTTTAAGGGAAACTGGAGAAGGGAACGAAAGGCAAAGAAGAAGGAGAAGGAGAAACCCTTCTTCCAACAACCCACCACTTGACTTCAATTCCGTTGAGAACCCAGATGAAACCAAATCCCCCCCCCCCCTCACACCTCATATGTCCACACACTGTGTATGAGGTTCAGAAGATAGCCTTGCCATCAGAGGGCGGAGTGGGGAGGTAGAGTGCGATGTGTTAGGAAGAAAAAGGAACCAGCAAAGAGCAAGCATACATCTTCCAGGACATGAAGGGCAATAATCCTGGAGGTTCACCATGTGGAAGTCATAGCATCACAAATAGGTATATCCTATTCTTCCACTCTAGCCTTCCCTGAAATGATCAAGGTCTATTTATTGATGGTAAACAGAGAAGGGATTTAAGCCATAAATCCGACTGAAGAGTCGTTCCGACTCAAACCGTCGGTCTGTGGGGCTGTGAACCTATGACCCCGTCACTCCTCCTTTTTATCACAACAACGAGTGAAAATATTGAAGGATAAGAAAGAGAAAAAAGGCATGAAATGATAATGGGAAAAAACGAGAACAAAGATTTAAAAATCGTGAAGGAAAGTAATAAAACTTTGGAAAGCAAACCAAATTGGTATGAATACGCATAGAGAGTGAAACAAAAAAAAGAAGTACAAATCAGATCAAAACTGTGAATTGTGCACCATTTTCATATCCTTCAACATAAGAGGCTTGCG
>JAFLJL010019343.1:0-21201 GCA_018398815.1 Conus ventricosus
GGATGTCACAAATTATTTGTCATCAAACGTGACTTTTTTTTCTGACTTGCAGGCGAATTTACGATTGCATTGATAAAGCTATTTGAGACACATACAAGTTCAGGATTGACTACAATGTCTGTTCAAATGTTATTGTTTTTTGTCGGGGCAACCTTGGGTCGTAAACTATAGATGATTCAACATTATACCAGTCGTAACAACATACTTTTTTAATAAAAGCATGTGTGTGTGTGTGTGTGTGTGTGTGTGTGGTGTTGTGGTGTGTGTGTGTGTGTGTGTGTGGTGTTGTTGTGTGTGTGTGTTGTGTGTGTGTGTGTGTGTTAGTTCGTTAGTTTAACGTCTATCACTATAAGTGTTATTTAGACGGGGGGGGGGAGGACCACACACACTCATATGTTTGTTGTGTTATGTGTGGGTGTGTGGGTGTCGTGTGTGTGTGTGTGTGGTTGTGTGTGTGTGTGTGTGTGTTTGAGTGTGGTACGCGCGCGCGCGCGCGCCGTGTGGTTGTGTGCCTGTGTGTTGTGGGGGGGGGGGGGGGGAGGGGGGGGGGTGCATGAGGAGAGATGAGAGGCCTGTGTTTGGGACGAGAGGGAGGAAGGTTGGGATGGGTGGTAAGTTAGGTAGATATTTACTTATCTAGCCTTTAGTGTTAGTTGATCGGGGGAATTAAAGTATATCAAATGAAACAAGTTTAGTAGAAATTGGGAGCATAAGGCTGGGGGATGAGTGGGGGAGGAGAAAGTTTGCGGTTGGGGATGGGGGGCAATTCAGGTGGATGGAGAAAGCGGATTAGAGGTAAGGGATGGCGAGGCGTGGGGGTGCGGGATACCCATATATATCATATAATCGTAATTCTTTTATATCAATGTCGTTACAACACAACAATTTAGTTTAGGGTACTTCGAGAGATAGATACCAAGTGGAACGGAATAAAAATTTCCGAGAACACGCAAGTAATGGGTGGGATTTTTTAAAATATTTTTACAGTGGATTCTGGTTTACATGGCAGACGAATGATCTGCTACTTTATCTTAGAACAAAAAGTGGCCTAAATCTGGGCAGTTGAAGAAGTAGGTGGTTTTCAGGTATTTGCTTGGCCTCATATTGCAATGTTATTTTTAGAGTACTTTTGTTCTAAAATCGCATTTAATCGAAACCATACTCAACTAGTAATCTTGTCTGGAATGTTTTTAAGATACAATGGTATTAAAAAGGATTCGGATTCGGCCTGCAGTTTTACATGTTCTCTGTGATGGTAATACTGACTATTTGTTTTCTTGTGCAGTTCAGCAACCTGATTTTGAGACATCCGTTTTCTATGGCTGGTTAAAATTCATGCAGATCTAGTCGGACTGTCGGATGCTTGTGACCTTCTTTAGGTTTTGCTGCCTTTTTGCCGCATGTCCTGCACTCGTTTGGGGTGTGATTCCTGAGTGAGAAGGAACCAGTCAAAGGTATACTGGTACCCTTTAGGTGGACTACTCATGAATAATAAGTTTTTATTTCAATAGTCATTTATAGTCGTTTTTTCTTTGACTCGGGTATTAAATGGTTTAAAAAAGATTTGAGTCCTCACAGAATAAGATTTTGCATGTTTCCGTCGAAAGATCTCAAAGTAATTTATGCCATAAGTATGGATTCAAGTTCAGCAGTAAAATGGAATTTTTGTTTACCAATGTAGTATCGTTTTTCTGTTTTTAATGTGGGTATTTACAAAAAGCTGCACAGGTTTTCATCATGGAGCACTGATCAATTTGTGTATATCTTTCGATAGTCTGTTTACTTACTTTCCATGGGGGAATCAACTAAACATTTTAATGGTTAGGGGACTGTTTTTTGGATAAACTGTGTGATCAATGTCAAATATTGGTTTGATTTTGTCCAATTCTGGAAGTGGTGAAAAGGTTTAATTGTAAAACCTTTTCCCCGTTTGCTCGTATTCGATAATATCTGTGGCATATGTATGATGGACTTCAACGACTGTATTGTTCCAGCTCTTTTTGCAAGTCGGTTTCTGAATTAAGATTTGTTTCTTCTTGGGAATATATGTTTTCTTAAGCAGTAGTTTTAAGGATATATTTCGCAGCTGAGGCTTTTCTTTGTTCATCGAGGGTAGTATACTGCTCTGTGTATTTTCCTAAAAATTGTACGCGTGTATTGTACACAGAGCAAGTTTGTTAAGGCTGGGGTATCTATGCTCTGCAGTTCTTTCAAGTGCGCTAGAGCGCGAAAAAACCTCCTGGCATACGTCAGGCCGTTGTAGTACATGGGAGTAGCGAGAGATATTAGTGACTTTGTGTACTGTCCGAGTGCTCTATGCGTATTTCCTTCAATAAGTTAAGACGTTTTCTAGCATTTGTTTGTGATGTAGTCGATGTGGTAATTCCACGAAAGTTTTGAAGTGAGGCAGATGCAAGATATTGACATTTGTGTATTTTTTATGATTGCACCATTAATAGGAAGTCAGGGTAATTTATGTAGGGTCATAGCCTGATATTAAACAGCATGATTTGGTTTTTGCCCAATGATAATGTTGTCAAGTTTCTATCATAAAGTTGTCGGATTTTATTAAGTTCACGTTGGATGCACTTTCTTTTGTATAGTTCAAAGCCCTGATGGAGTTTTACGTTTCATTGTCACCTTAATCCACAAACAACTATCATCTGCAAATTGAGCTAAAGTTGTTTCTTTGGACAAAATCTTTTAGGAAGATCAGCCTAAATGGATGTTAAATTAAGTTGGAGAAATAAACCGTCCATGAGGCAGACCCCATACTTAGCTGTCATGGGGTTTGATTAGAATTCCCAATGCTTTTCCAGTTTAAACCTCTATTAGATAGAAGCGGGGAAATGTAATTGTTGTGTTGTACCTGTGTGCCTATGTGTTTAAGTTGATTGAGAAGGGCGAGTGGATAACTTGATGTGTGTGTGTGTGGGTGTGTGGTGGTGTGTGTGGTGTGTGTGTGTTGTGTGTGTGTGTGTGTGGCCGTGTGGGTGTGTGTGATGTGTGTGTGTGTGTGTGTGTGTGTGTGTGTGTGTGTGTGTGTGTGTGTGTGTGTGTGTGTGTGTGTGCGTGCGCGTGTTTGCGTGCGTGCGTGCGTGCGTGCGTGTGCGTGCGTGCGTGGGTGCGTGCATGCGTGAGTGCGTGTGCGTGTGTGTGTGTGTGTGTGTGTGTGTGTGTGTGTGTGTGTGTGTGTGCGTGTGTGTGTGTGTGTGTGTGTGTGTGTGTGTGTGTGTGTGTGTGTGTGTGTGTGTGCGCGTGATTATGTGTGCGTGCGTGCGTGCGTGCGTGTGTGTGGTGTGTGTGTGTGTGTGTGTGTGTGTGTGTGTGTGTGTGTGTGTGTGTGTGTGTATGTGTGTGTGTGTGTGTTGTGTGTGTGTGTGTGTGTGTGTGTGTGTGTGTGTGTGTGTGTGTGTGTGTGTGTGTGTGTGTGTGTGTGAGTATTCATATGTGTGTGTGTGTGTGTATGTGTGTGTGTGTGTGTGTGTGTGTGTGTGTGTGTGTGTGTGTGTTGTGTGTGTGTGTGTGTGTGTGTGTGTGTGTGTGTGTGTGTGTGTGTGTGTGTGTGTGAGTTCCCCAACATTCCATTCATCTAGGGTTTGTAGGTATGCCATAACAGGCACATGAACAACGGTGTTGCTGCAATCCGAGGGCTCGAGGAGACGCTTTGTAATTTCTCTCATTTCTAAGCACCCTTAGCATGCTAGATATCTCTGCAGTTCCGTAAAACATCAAACACTGACGTCAGTGAACACGACAAACTAGATATATCTGTAGTTCCATAAAACATCAGACACTGACGTGAGTTTAATCGACAAACTAGATATATCTGTAGTTCCACAAAACATCAGACACTGACGTGAGTTAACACGACAAACTAGATATATCCGTAGTTCCATAAAACATCAAACACTGACGTGAGTTAACACGACAAGGTTCAGCTTCCAGCACTACTGCACATATGTTGACGCGGGAGATTGAAAATTTCGTATACTGCACTTCGTCTGCTACCTGTCATAAGGACTCGAACCTGTATTCTTCAGATATAGAAGCATGTGTTCTGACCACTTGGCTGCTACAGTCTGCAACACAAAACTAGAATAAGGACCTTATCCTTATGCACGAAAAATTGACATTCGTGGACTCGGTTATATATCTGATTGGATATCTGACCAACCCTTTCATTTTGGAACGGTCAGCGCACACTAGTTCCCGTGCGAGAGATACGTTTGTTTTCCCAACAGACAATAACAGACAAATGATTGCTGAATAATCTTATTTTCACCAGGGCAGAAACAGGTGTTTCATAACTTTGTTTCTTTTGTTACTAAAAGAATGTATACATTTTCCCCCCAGAGCAAGACTAAGTTCATTTGATTGACTGAAAAGTGAATGCTATGCTGCTACCTCTGAACAGGAGCTGATGTGTTAGTAACATCACAGTGTCATGGAAGTCATATGATCTGCCCAGAAGAACTAAACGACTCACAAAGAGTAAATCTGCAAATAACCAATATCCACTTTTCTCCAATATGAAAAAACAACCTAAGTGGCTCAAACGTGTCACAAAAAGTCCATTCTTCTCTATAGTCAACATCTATGTTTTGTTTAGTTAGAAACAACAGAATAGATTTAATTTTTTTTTAATGTCATTCTGTACACCAGTCAATATCTCTATTTCATTCAATATGAACCAACAATAGCTTCAACATTTCACACAGAGAATCATTCTGCATAACCAACATCTAGGTTTCATTTAATACCAAACAGCAGAATCGCTTCAAAATTTGACAACACACAGACTTATCCTGCAAAATAATAAATATCTCTGTTGCATTCTGTATCCATCAACAAAGTAGCTTAGTGGTATGTGGTAGATGATATTGTCAGGGGAGTAACGTGGCTTATACAATAACAGTCTTGAGGTTTTTGTCTTCTTCGTGAAGGTCAGGTTGCCAACAAATCTTTACACAGGTGATAATCTAAAAAAAGAAAGGGAACTCCAGGAGCAGGTGGACTGCTGTGTGACTTTCACTGTGCAGGTTACGTGCAAACACCAGGCATGGAGCAGTGTTTCCCACGTTCACAGCTACAGATGAGCTGTGTCACTCTGACCCCGCCCCCTGACCACGTGATCTTTATCAGTATCCCAAGGGAGGAGTACGGGATCCTGACACTGTTCTGTGGCTATTGTGGGGCAGATGAGGTTGATTACCGACGCCATGAAACATTTAAGGTGCCAGACATGGCCGCGTCTTACCTCTTCCCTGATGATTTCCCCAGTTGCAAATATCTTGAAAATACGTCTATGTCCATTCACCATACGCAGTGCTGTCAAAGACGGTTTACACACTTTTACGGATACAGACTTCGATTCTCATTTCGCTTGAAAAATGAAAAACCCAAACAGATTGGAGTCGTAAAGAAACGTTACGAGGCAACATGGAATTGTTCCATATTCTCCAAGTCAGATCTGGAGCATCATTTTCCCTGTGACCTGGTCCCCCAGTGTGCCGAGTCTGAAGATGAGGCTCATTGCTCCTACACGTCTGACACATGTGGACTGAATAAGGTGTCTGCTTCTTCAGTATTATTTGTGTTCCATTGTGTATGCATTACATTTCTTGTTAAACTGTCAAATGGGAACACTGGATGGATGAAAAAGGTCAATCCTGCTGTGTGACTGAGTGAACGACCGACTGTCCTGAATGCCCAAAATGCCTTCAGTCGCTGATTTTGAACTTAAACGTTTTGGTGCTGGAACTGCATAAAATCCTGTTTGGCAAAGCGTCAATAATTCTCCATTGTTCCAGCATTGCACAACGTATTAATGCTTCCATCACTGGATACACCATGTGTTCATTTTTGTACCTGTTGATTTGTTCAGATTGATGTGTTCAACCTTCAACGCCCATCTTGCGCTGAAGTGAATGAAGATAAGTGATTGCTCGTTCATTTTCGTTGTCCTGAGAGGTCGAATCGCGTCGTGTTTTGTCTTGTGATTCGCTGTCTACGTTTTCATGGCGGTTCGCTATTAATTACATTTAACATTTGTTTAGATTTACGCCTGCAGTCGCCTTACTTTGCAAGTAGTGTTCAACCTTGTTTTGCACCTATTTACTGTACTGTTGATAGGTAATGGTAAGTTCTGTGACTCTCGCCCTCACACGTCTGTACTGTTGATAGGTAATGGTAAGTTCTGTGACTTGTTCTGGAACTGTGGTAAGTTCTGTGACTAGTTCTGGAACTGGACACAGTCGCCCTCACACGTCTGTACTGTTGATAGGTAATGGTAAGTTCTGTGACTAGTTCTGAAACTGGACACTGTCGCCCTCACACGTCTGAAGGTAGACGGAACTCGTCAGCTCTAGTTCTCAGCCCATCTACGAGAAAACAAACTCTGAATTTCCTTTTTTTTCAATGTGTTTATTTATTTGATTTTATATGTTGGCTTGCTTTATACCTAACTTCTGTGGCTGTTGCTGTTATGTTTTTGTCTTGTTTTGTGCCTGTATTCTTGTTGAACAAGAATAAAAGCAAAGAAAGATTTGGAAAAAAAGACTGTAGCTGCTCTTCAAAAACAATTCGCAAATAACCAAAAGCTGTATGTTGCAGTTTTAGATTTGAAAGGGCGTTCGGTTCCATTTCTGAATAATTGTTGTTGCCTGTCCTTTTAACGTAGCGTCAACGGAAAATTATATAGAAGCATAAGAGTATGTATAGAGACGTAAAGGCTAGAATAAGACGTGAAACAAAATTAGCAGGTTTTGTGAATTGCACAAGTCGGGTAAAGCAAGATGATGTTTTTAACCCAGTTTCCTTTTCATTGTTTCTTTATAAGCTCGCATTAGAAATTATACAAATAAAAAAGATTAAAGTAAAACAAAACCCTCTGACCTTATGTCACACGTGTTCCCCAGCAGTGGGAGAACCTTCATCCAGGGTCAACGACTTGTACAGATCACTACTGACCACTGGGCAAGGCAGTGAGACCTCTTGACGCTTGGCTGGAAACCTTACTTGAACGTGATCACACAAACACGACATTCATACGCACACTATATTGTAGAACCACAAAAACCGCACAGCTTCTAGGGTTACTCAAACAGAATGATAACAAAAAGCATGCAGTGATATTGCCCGACCCTACCCCCCCCCTGCCAACACCCAACATACAGACAGACAGACATACAGACAGTACATCCCACCCCTACCCCACCCCCACCCCCACCCCCACACGCACGCACGCACGCGCGCGCGCGCGCACGCACGCACGCACGCACGCACGCACGCACGCACGCACGCACACACACACACACACACACACACACACTTTCTTGTCCATAGAAAGTCTAATCCATAGGCTTCGTTTAAACTCGTTTAAAACAAAATATTGCAAAGATATTAAATGTATGTGTGGGGATTCTATAAGTGTCAATCATTTACTGATTCATTGTCCCAAACAAAAGAGCTGTTAATAAATCAGGTATTGAGGGTTTTGTTGATGGATCGACTCCTTTATCACTATCTAGTGTGTTAAACAATTTTGCTACTCTTGAATCTATTTCTAAATGTTTATTAGGCTGTTCACTTAATATTTATCTTTAGCATTTGTGATTGTTATAGTTAAAATTTTAGTTTAAGTTATACGTTCTGATGAATAGGGTGGGGTGGAGGGTTATGATTACATGTCTTACGTACTACTTTAAAACTTACACTCCCTAAAAAAATGCATCTCTTTCATTCTTTACATCAAGCTCACTCTACACTATAATATTGTCTGAATCACTTCAAGTGGAAGGACGTTAAAACTGAAGAACAACAACAACAACAACAACACACACACACTATGGGATTCACTGTCGCTTACTTATCCACACACGCACTGCATTTCCATCAAGAATGGGTATTAAATCATTTGGAAAGTTAAAAAAAAAAAACTTTCTGTGCCCACTACCCCACCCAGCCCTTTCCTTTCTTGCCATCCTCATTCTCCGATGCATTTTTCATTTTTGCTGTCTGAAAATTTTGCTCTAGTTTCTCTTTGAAATCTCCTGTGTCCCTTACGTAGTTCTCTGAGGTTTCTGAAGCAGTTGGTTTTGTCTTTGTGTGTACCTGTCCTGGAGTTGGGCTGTTTTGCATGAACCCAGGACATCTGTTTCTTTGCCCAAAGATGGACACGTGGTGTCATCTGTTATGTTGTATTTGACCCGTAGTGGACACGCGGTGTCATCTCAGATGCTGTATTTGACCAGTAGTGGACACGTGGTGTCATCTGAGATGCTGTATTTGACCAGTAGTGGACATGCGGTGTCATCTGAGATGCTGTATTTGACCAGTAATGGACACGTGGTGTCATCTGTTATGCTGTATTTGACCAGTAGTGGACACGTGGTGTCAACCGAGATGCTGTATTGACCAGTAGTGGACACGTGGTGTCATCCGAAATGCTGTATTTGACCAGTAGTGGACACGTGGTGTCATCCGAGATGCTGTATTTGACCAGTAATGGACACGTGGTGTCATCTGATGTGCTGAATTTGACCAGTAGTGGACATGCGGTGTCATCTGAGATGCTGTATTTGACCAGTAGTGGACACGTGGTGTCATCCGAGTTGCTGTATTTGACCAGTAATGGACACGTGGTGTCATCTGAGATTCTGTATTTGACCAGTAGTGGACACGCAGTGTCATCTGAGATGCTGTATTTGACCCGTAGTGGACACATGGTGTCATCTGATGTGCTGTATTTGACCAGTAGTGGACACGTGGTGTAATCTGACATGCTGTATTTGACCAGTAATGGACACGTGGTGTCATCTGATATGCTGTATTTGACCAATAGTGGACACGTGGTGTCATCTGCTATGCTATATTTTGACCAGTAGGTGACACACGGTGTCATCTGAGATGCTGTATTTGACCAGGCTCTTGGAACAGAAGGTTCCATACAGATCTCAGGATGAAGTTGCTTCTTAAAGCTGCATCATGGCATATTCTTCTTAAGCTAACTCAAGTTCAGCGTATTTTGTCCACAAAATCCTTTTTTCCCCTTTCAGGCTTGTTGCACTACTCACTAGATTCTCCGTCTCTTCTTTCTTCGACTCCTGTCTTACCATGTCCCCTTTGCTTTCCCCTTTGCATGTGGTTACTCAGTTTCTTTGTCTTCTTCTTCTTCGTCGTATTCTTGTTCTTCTTGTTCTTTTCTTCTACTTCCCCAGTCCCTGCCTGTTGGTCTATATGTGTCCTGTTATTTTCCTGATCTTGATACTCTTCTTTGTCGTATCCATTGCCTCCTGAACTTTACATGTTCTGTTTCAAAACGGACTGACTGAGGGCGGAAAATAAAGCAAAATTTAACAAAGAAAAGGGTAAGTTACTGCCAAGGACATACACAAACAACAGGATACAGGATAACAGGATAACAATTTTATTTGTCCAAGAGATGGAAAATTCATTTTCGACAGCACAGCAGCCATATACCAGGACAACACACACACACACACACACACCACACACACCACACACACACACACACACACACACCACACACACACACACACACACATACACACACACACACACACACACACACACACACACACACACACACACACACACCCACACACACACACACACACACACACAAAAGGCGTAAAATGCCTGTGAAAGAATCCATAGTAAATCAACCCCATCAGTAAAATCTTCATGCAAGCACAAACACTCTCCCCCCCTTTCCCGCCCCCCCCCCCCCCCCCCCCCCCCCCCCCCCCACACACCACACATCTCATACCACACACAACCCACACACACACACACACACTACACACACACACACACACACACCACACACCACACGCCCCACACACACACACACCACACACGTACAAATGCATGTGCGTGCGCAGTACAGTTACACATCCACTCTCTTTAACACATGGAACCTAAATTTTAAAGTGAGCATCATCATCATCTTAAAAGCAAGCAAATACTCTATCTAAAATATTTTCCCAGTTTAATAAGATTGAATTAATAATATGATTATTTAAGACCAGGATCCCTCGATACTACGATTTAAAACACCACACACCCCGCGTGCGGCGCGCGCGCACACCACACACACACACACACACACACACACACAAACACACACACACACACACACACCACACACCACACACACACATGCACATGCACATGCACATGCGGCGCGTGCGCACACACACACACCACACACCACACACACACACCCCACACCACACTCACACACACAGCACGCACACACCCCACGCACGCACGCACGCGCGCGCACGCGCACAAAATTGTTTAAAAGAACGGCAAAGATAAAAGTAGCAAACATTGCGGGTTCATCATGTGTTGGCGGATCTGTTGTACGTCTGATGGCACTGGGGTTAATGAGTTGGAGAGTCTGTCTGTCCGTGCTCTGACACTCAGCAGTCTGCCAGAGTCCCTCAACGACCTCCAAAGGAGTCCGCTCACTGTGCAAAGGGGTGTGATGGGTCCCCGAGGATTGCCTGCACAGTCTCAGCACTTTCGTCTCGAAAGAGATCGTGGAGGCCGGCCACATCCAACCCGATCACACCCCTCGCTGTGCGAGTGAGCTTGGTCAGCTTGCCGACATCCCCCTCCCCAGACTGCCAAAGAACCCCCACCAGGACTGTTGAAGGTTTTTAGCACTCTGCACAGTGCTGGTGTTAGAACATATGCAGGATGGCTGGGTTGCCCTTGAAGGACCTGAGCTTCTTCAAAAAGTGAAGACGCTGGTGCCCTTTCTTCACTAGAGCAGCCGTGTTCTCTGCCCAGCCAGCTTGTTGTCCAGTATGGACCCAAGGTACTTGTATTGTTCAACAATATTCCACCTCTTCGCCTTTGATCTGGATGGGAGTGTGGGGTTTGGTTTCTTCCTCTGAAGTCGACGATCAGCTCCTTCGTTTTGCTGACGTTCAGGAACAGGTAGTTGTTGTCACACCAGGTGACCATCTTTTTCACTGAGTCCCTGTAGGATTCCTCCTCTCCGTCAACAACCCTTTCCCAGACAGAAAAGTATCGTCTGAGAATTTGACCTGGAGGACACCTTTTTCTTCACATCTGCAGTCAGGGGTTTGTCAGTGGAACAGCGCAGGTGAAAGTACGCAGCCTGAGGTGTCCTGTGTTGGTCTCTAACTCAGGGGAAACGATGTCACAAGCATTTGAAATCTTCCCCCGCTGTAGTCTTTCAGTGAGGAAACTGAACACCCACTGGATGGGGACGTGGGTTCACAGACATCTGCATCGCTTGGCCCTCTTCAGGTGAGGCTGGATGGTGTTGAAAGCGCTTGAGAAGTCAAGGAAAAGCACTCTCACATATGACTTGGGCCTCTCCAGGTGTTTGCATACGAGTGCAGAAAGGTGTTTATCGGTCCTCTGTACTTCTGTTCGCTGGTATGCGAATTGTAGAGGATCCTGGTGGCTTTGGGTCTGCTTAGGAGCCGACGCAGAACAAGTTTTTTCCAAGCACTTGAATGGGAGGGAGGCCCAGAGCGACAGGTTCGATAGTCATTCAGGCCTTTGGGGTTGGGTTTCTTGGGGACGGGGACAAAGTTGTGCTTTCCACATTTTGGGGATGACGCCACTGTCCAGGTTTCCCTGAAACAGCCTGGAAAACACCGGAGCCAGAGAGTGCGCAGTTCTTCAGGCCCCTGCCACTGATGTTGTCCGGCCCACTCGCACTGCGAGGGTTGACCTTCTTGAAGCATGATTCCACCTCACGCTCATCAAGTTCGACGGGTGTATCAGGCATCTGCTTTACTGCTTCAGCATGTCCTGCTGTTCCATACGGAAATCGTGCTGGTCAAAGCGGGTGTAGAGAAGGTGTTCAGGTCCTCAGCTAGCTGCTGTGGATCATCACAGCTGATGTTCTTCTTCCCCGGCCTGCCCCCTGTCATGGCGTTGACACTCTGCCACAGTTGCCTTGAGTGCTGGACCCGAGAGAGGCCTCAACCTTCTCGCGGTACTGCTCCCGGGCCCCTCTGGTCACCTCCCTGCTGACTGCCTTCTGCAGGTCCGGACAGCCTGTGGTCTTCTTCTCTCAGCTTGGCTCGGCGCTGTTTCAGAAGTGTCCTGTGTGCCCAGTGATCCAGGGCTTCCTGTTGGGGTAGATGGTGACTTCTTTCTCTGGAACCAGCAGTCCATGCAGAAGTGGATGTAGCTGGTCACAGTGTCCGCGCCTCAGCCAGGGAAGAGCGGGCCCATAAAGAACACTTTCCAGTCCAGTACAGTCAAAGCAGCCGTTCAGCAGCTGAAAAGCATCTGCAGTCCACTTCTTGATCCGTTTCCCTCTGTGGGCTTGCTGGTCTTGAGGCTTTGCTGTACCGGGGCACCAGCTGCACCTGTTGTGGATGGACTCCCAGGGGGGGCCCAGGTCCTGCTCATGTAGGCCCTGTGGGATTTTCCCCATAACACTGGTCCAGGGTGCTGTTTCGCACGTTTTGCACGTTACATACGTTTGTATTTTGGGCCAGCACTTTCTTCAGCTGACACTGGTTGAAGTCCCCCAAAATCAGGCGCACAGAGTCAGGACAACTCGTTTCTTGTGACTGGACAACCCCCCTGTTTTGTGCATGGCATTCTTTGTGTTAGCTCGGGGGGTGAACGTAAACAAACTGTTACAAATACCCGTTGGAACTCCCTGGCAGTAGAAGGGGGCAGTGCAATAGCAAAGTTCCATGTCCCTGACAGTGTCATGTGAGGGAGCCTCACACCCAAGGCATGTGACGCTCCTCACATGAAGTTAGTGATTGAATCATTTCCCCGTGCCACAATTAAAGGAAGGAATATTCATTATGGCTTGATGTGTAGCGGGCGTCCCCAAATAATTGTGAGTATGATCATTAAAGAACGAATGTGGTCATTGGGTGAAAGTGCCCACTGAGTGATAGTTTAACAAGGGCTGGTAAGGTAAGGTGCTGGTCATGTGTTTTGAACACTGAGTATTGCACTCACTAGGAGAAGGGGGGAAAGAGTCAGTTTAAAACCCAGCGATGGCCTAGAGACTCGAACCTGTCAGGACGGTGGCCTTTTTGCGACCAGTCATTACAGGTGAGCGATAGATAGTTGGGGAAAGCTACAGGGGGGAAAACTTAAAAAAGAGAGAAAGAATTCATATGTTGAATTGAGAAGCAGGTACTTACACGAACCTTATTCGTGTTTCAGCCCTTCACCTTCACCCTTTTACCCTTCGCCCTTCACCCTTCATCTTTCACCCCCCGTGAGGGGTTGAAGATGGCCATGGTGTGGGGAACACACCGGTAGTTCAGCCCCAGCCGTCCCAACTCCAGGGAGAGGAGTTGAAGCTCGTCATTTCGCAAGAGACAGAAGAAGTCGCGGAAAGAGAAGTCGAGACTGTATCTCCAGGGCGGGAGAGTTCGAGGGGGCATTTTAATTGTTCAGAGAGAGAGACAGGGAATTGAGAAAGCAGGAAGCTTTTTACTTGAGGCAGGCAGGTCCTCAGTGATTACGGGGTTATGTATTCTCCTGGTCCGGAATTTTGGGATAACGGAATGTGAAGGCCATAGCTTTATAGAGCGGAACTAGATTATTTTATCTCTCATGTGTAAAGAGAGTTTACAAGTGTGAAGACTATTTTATCTCTCGTGTAAAGAGGATACAAGTGTGAAGGCTATTTTTTCTCTCGTGTAAGAGAGATACATGTGGGGAAGATTGATTTGTCTCTCGGTGTGAGGAGAGATACATGTGTGCGGATTTATTTGTCTCTCAGTGCGGAGAGAGTTTACAGGTGTAAAATCTGTTTACAAGTTGTTGTTGTGATTAGTAAAGTGTTTTCCCCTGAAGGAGGGGGGAGAAGAAAAACATTCGGTAGTGCTCCTTTTGGGTGATTGGAAAGATTGCGTGTGCGTATGGGTAAATGCTGTCATGAATGCGGGTATGCAAGAGGGACAGTGTGCGTGGTGACCCCGGACTCCGTTTCCCCGGGTTTGTAGCTGCCGTTTGTTTCTCCGGGAAAAAAAAAAAAAGAAAGATTTCTATTTGTGCCCTTGGGGTTAAAAAAAAAAAGATTTATATTTGTCCCCTCAAGGGTTTGAGGAAGAAAAAAAGGATTTCTATTTGTGCCCTAAAGGGGTTTTTGGGAAGAAAAAAAAAATGGTTTTCTATTTGTGCCCTAAAGGGTTTGAGGAAAGGAAAAAAAAAAAAGAAAGTTTAATTATTTATGTGTTTAAAATTATGCATTTGTTGTTGTTTTTCAAATTTCTATATGTGTTAGGGGGTTGACATTTCTTTGGTTGCTCTACTCCGTTAAGGGTTTTTTTTTTTGGTAGGATTTCTTTTTGCCCCTTCCCCCACCTAGGACCGTTTGCCTCAACCTTCTCTTGCTCGAACTGGCAGCAAGGGGGCAGGGCGTTGAGGAATCGCTGCCCTTCCCCCTAGAGGATTTAGTATTTTTGTCCCCTTTCCAGGACTGATACCCCCAACCTCTTCCTGCGTTTAGCAGGGGGACATGGCGTTGGGGAGTCAATTAGTCTTTCCTTCTGATAAATATCTATTTCTTTCGCTTTCCTATTGTTTCAGTTTGATTTTTCCCCTTGCCCTCAGAGTGTGGGTTCAACTTTCCTCCGTCACGCTAGTAGTGTAGGTGGTGGAGTTGATTACCGCTTGCCCAAATAAACATCTTTATCTTTTGACTATTTTTTTTTCTGGGTGTGGTGCGAGATTTTCTTTGAGTTTGGGGTGAATGTGCTTTTTATTGATTGATTGTTTAGTATTTTGTTTATTACTGTAGTGTGTTTTATATTGTGCAGTGATTTTTTTTTCCCCGTCTCCAGTTTCACGGGAGACAGTGCCACTAGGGTGCTGTCTGTGGGTTCTTTTGCTTTCTTGATTTCCTCTTACTTTTTCCGGTCCTGTGTATCTTTCATTTCCTTTTCCCCCCCTTTTTCAAAACCTCTTAAACCTTCTCCTCAATAGGCTCCTATCTAGTTTTCTTTTCAACATTTTCATCTTTTAGGTAGGATTTCCGCTAGTTTGGTTTCTTCCCTTTTTTTAATTGTTTGTGATTCCATTTGTTTTGTAAATTTATATTCATTTTTTGTATAAGGGGGTACATTTGTTTTGTAAATTCGTTTGAAATTAAGTAAGAAAGAAAGACTGACAACAAGAACATTTGAGAACTAAAACTTTATAAAGAATTTATTTTCAGAAAACTTTATTGTGTTTTTTTTTTTTTCTCTTAGGGAAACAGTTTTGTATTAAACTTCATTTTGTTTTGTAAATTCCAAATTGATAACAGTTGCAAATTATTTTTTTTGGGAAAAAATACTTTCCCTTGGATTTCATATCTACCCTGTTTAAGTAAGCTGGTTTTTTGTTTACACTGGAAATTTAATTCTGTATTTGTATTTTACTTAATTACGGTTTGTTTAAACATAATATCATCATATATCGCCTTATTTTTATTCATACTTTGAGATTGTTTGGTG
This sequence comes from Conus ventricosus, assembly GCA_018398815.1. Classification (NCBI taxonomy): domain Eukaryota; kingdom Metazoa; phylum Mollusca; class Gastropoda; order Neogastropoda; family Conidae; genus Conus; species Conus ventricosus. Next base: position 15,495 of record JAFLJL010019343.1, read on the forward strand.
TTTATATCGACGATTTATTATGGATGATTTGATAAAAATGTTAAACAGCGGAACGTTGGGTTTTGAGGGAGAAAAACTTACTAACTTGTGCAACATTTCACAGATTTGGGCAGGGCAGGTAAGAGAGAGTGAAGAAAATAGACTACAGAGGGAAACTGAAGCTGAAGAAATTTGACTACAGAGGGAAGCTGAAGAAATAGACTACAGAGGGAATTTAAGTTGAACAGTTAGAATTAGAGACTGATGCTGAAATTAGAAGAATACAGGCATCGAGAGAACCTCCACCCGTCGGTTCCGCAGCCATGCCTCAACCAAAAGCGGCCATATATTCCAAGTTGCCACCTTTTGAGGAAAAAACGGATGACATTGATAGTTTTCTTTTCCGATTTGAAAGTCACCAACGTTTGTGGTTGGCCAAAAGGAAAAGTGGACTTGTATATTGCGTCGTTGTTTAGGGTTAGCGCTTTGACATTGTACCACTCACTTGCCAGCGAAACAAAATTTAACTTGGGATCAGTTGAAAGAAGAACTCTCAAGAAATTTCAATGTTCTGCTGATCGTTTTCACGACGTTTCCGTTCTGTGCGCCTGAAAAAAGGAGAATCGTTTCCCTCGTTTCTGTCCGTATGAGTCATTGTTTGGATCGATGGATTTGATTTGTCTAAAACGAACAAACTTTTCAATCACTGCGAGATCTCCTTCTTTTGAGAAAACTTTTTCAGAGCGTGAGCAAAGATTGGCCACTTTCCTTAAAGAAAGGCAATTTGAAAAAAGTGGAGGAAATGTGTCAGATGGCTGATCAGTATTGTATCGCTCACCAGTAAGGGCGTGGTAGGAAGGAGAATTTTCCCTCTTGGGGGCTCATGCGTCTGTACTATCCCATCAGGGGCAGGGAAGTTACAGGAAAGGAAATCGTGGGTCATTTTTGAGTCCTCAAGGATATACTATCCCAGGAACGGACAGGGATCTTTCCCGCGGTTCGAGTGACTTTCGTCAATACCCGTACTCACCGCCGGAAAGACCCGTTACTCCTCAGCCAAACGTTCCGAGGTCGTGGACAACGACCACCACGTAAAACCTTTTTTTTGGGCCAGTTCGTGGACAGAACAGAAGTTCACAAAATCAGTCGGCTGCCGATCAGACAATGCGATGTTTCTTTTGTGATGGCAAGTTCCATCTGAAAAAGAATTGCCCTTTCAGACCGGGTGATTCAAAACCCGCATTTAGTCTCCCTGATTGTGAAGAAGGCCTTGTTTTGGCACCAGTTTAATCTGTGATGGACTGGGTGTTAGAAAACGGAGCCATCAATGGATTGCAGGCTTCGGTTTTGCGAGACACTGGGTGCACTACTGCTGGTTTTACGGAAATCTTTCGTCCTTCAAGCCAGTATCTCAAAAACTGTCCAAAAGTGTAGGTCGTTTGGAGGCAAGATTGAAACGTTTCCGCTGGCGAAAATTTCAGTCGATACACCCTTTCTACTCCGGTTTTTTTTTACCGCCTGTGTTATTGATAACCCAGTCTGCGACTTGATCTTGGGCAATTTGCAGGTGTCGCTTACAGTTACATGGTGTGCTGGAGGATCGTTTGGTCCTTGTCTTGTGAGTACTAGATCAAACGTCATAGAGCAGGGAAAGGCTACAAAGCCCCTAAAAGTCTCAAAACTGGATGAACTCCAGATTACCCCAGATGATTTAAAGAAATGCAGGGAAAAGACGAGACGCTGAAGACATACTTTCTGCTGCTAAACAGACTGCACTGACGTACAAAGGACAAACCAACGTACATACTGGACTCTGACATTCTCTAACAGGTGTGTACCTGGACAGAACAACAGAAATTGTTTGGGTTTCCAACCACTTAGAGAACAGTACTGCACACGGCTCATGATGCATTGTTCGTGGTCACTGCGGAATCAAAGAACATTAAAGAGAGTTCTTGATTCTTTTTATTGGCCAGGTGTCACAAAGGAAGTTACGAAAAAATGCCGCTCATGTGACATCTGCCAAAAGACATTCAGAAAGGTCGCGTCCCCTGTGCACCTTTGCACAATTGCCTCTCATTTCCGTTCCATTTCGGAAGGTAGGGTATTGATCTTGTTGGACCGCTACCCCTGTCTTCTTCGGGATATCGCTATATCTTGACTTTGGTGGATACAGCAACAAGGTATCCAGAGCGATTCATGAAGAAGATTGATAAAAGTATCTGTCGCTGAAGCCTTACTTGCAATTTTTTCCAGAGTGGGTCTTCCAGACGAAAATTTTCTCGGATTGTGGAACGCATTCATTTTGATCTCATGAGAGAAATTTACAGACTGTTGTCAATCTCTTCCATTTCAACCACGCCATATCATCCCAATCGAAAAGGCATGGTTTTAAGTTTCAATGGAACGTTAAAGTCCATGTTGAGAAAGGTTGCAAGGCAGAGCCCCAGGAATGGGGTCGTTTCGTACCGGCTTTGCTTTTTGCATACAGGGAAATGCCGAACGAGACGCTGGGATTCTCGCCATTTGAGCTTCTTTTCGGACATCACCAAGGGGGTCCTTTGGATCTATTGATGTCCAATGGACGGAAAGACGGACATACCTGACAGTAAAATGTTTACCAATACGTTTATGAACTGCATAATCGTTTGAAGGATGCATGTGAGCTTGCTCAACAGTAGTTGATAGGAAAACAGATGTGTACAAGGTCTTTGCAGACAGAAAAGCAAAGGCACGTTCCTTCAGTGTAGGGTAAGTCCTTGTATTACTCAGATGAACATACAAGCTTCGTGTTATGTGGAAGGGTCCTTTTCAGGTGGTCGAAAAAAATTTCTGCAGTAAATTATAAGATCAAAAATGGCAAACACTGAGAAGGTTTCATGTGAACATGTGAAGAAGTATGTTGAAGTACAAATGTTGCCCTCAACCAGTCCCGTTGAGTGGATTGTCTGTGTCAGAAACTGATGTCACATGACAGACATTTCGTGATGAATTTGTACCAATGTAACGTCAGGGCAGATCAAAGGTTTTGAAAAAGCAAATGTAGGAATGTTAACATCTACCAGTGCAGATGATGTTGTACCCCTTCCTATTCTGTCTATCAAAGGTGAAACCTATGAGGATGTGGTTCTGTCGAATGAAATTTTTCTACAAGTCAAACAGAACAGCTCAAAGACATTTTGAAAGACTTTTAGGATGTGTTGACGGATACCCAGGTACAGTAACTGGTATTGAACCCCATAGTATTCAGTTAACTTCTGAAGTACCAGTGCAATTACGCCAGTAAGAAATTCTCAAAAAACACAGGAGAAATACTCCCCTTTGAGAGGAGTGCTTGGCTATTGTTGGGCATGTGAGAAGTTCGCCAGGTTCTTGACTGGAAGAAAGTTTCAGTTACAGACTGACCATAGGCCACTGAGTTCTTGAATCGTCAAAGACTAAGAACAGCGGTTATTAAGATGGTCTTTGGGATTGCAGGAATTCCAGTTTACTGTTGAACCAGTGCTGGAACACAAAAAGTCATGGCAGATTGTTGTCACGTGCGTGAATATTCATGGACAAATGTAACTGTCTTCAAGGGAAAGACTATTCCTGTTTTTGTCTTTTTTATGATACGGTTTTGATCACTTTTGACGGTGGGATTGTATGCTACGACGATTTAAATCAGTGGTATTTATGCAATAATTGCTTATTGAAGTGACTATATGTTTTGCAAGCAAACGACTACTTGATGTTGATGTAATACATATTTATTCTTTGGTAAACAAGGAAAAAATCAAGTTTCTAAATTTTTTTTCTAATTGCTTGTGAAGATGAAAAATATGTATGTGTGATGAGCAAATAACTCTTTGAATGTATATATACATGTTTTGATTGTGCAACTGAGACCAACCAATTGTTTCATTTGTCACTGTCAAAAAATGGAAAGCAGGTGACTTTTCAATGGTTTAAACCCCTACATGTGGGAAAAAGAAACTTGTTTAAAACTATGTTTATTTTTGTTACATGTCTATTGAGAAACATGTACACTTGGAAATATTCTCATTTCATGAGGGTTTTGAACATTTGATGTGAGACAAAGATCAAGGGGAAATGTGCTTCACATCTTAATGTATGAACACAATTTGTGCTTTGAATTGTTGATATCCCTAATTGTTTTTCCAGTAATTTGTGAAATGTATCTTGTGGAATATGGTGATCAATTATGAATGTTTTTTTTTTAAAAGATTGAAGTTTGAAATTGCTATTTATGGTGGATCATGATGATTGTTCTATACGTTGATTATTAATTTGGTGAATCATGTGCGATGGTTAACATTTTGAGATTCATGGCTGAAGTGTGTTTAAGTGAAGTTGTATATCCTTTAAAAAATTTTCTGGAGAAATTTTTTCATCCCAGGATGGGGGGGTGTCATGTGACGTGCCCCACATCAAGGCATGTGGACGCTCCATCACATGAAGTTTGATTTTGAATCATTTTCCCCCTGCCACAATTAAAGGAAGAATATTCATATGGCTTGACTAGTGTAGCGGGCGTCCCCCAAAAAAATTGTGAGTATGACTCATTTTAAGAAACGAATGTGGTCATTGGGTGAAAGTGACCACTGAGTGATAGTTTAACAAGGGCTGGTAAAGGGAAGGTGCTGGTCATGTGTTTGAACACTGAGTATGCACTCACTGGAGAAGGGGGGGGAAAGAGTCAGTTTTAACCAGCAGAGGCCTAGAGACTCGAACCTGTCAGGACGGTGGTCCTCTTTGCTGACCAGTCATTACCAGGTGAGCGATAGATAGTTGGGGAAAGCTACAGGGGGGAAAACTTAAAGAGAGAGAAAGAATTCATATGTTGAATTGAGAAGCAGGTTACTTACACGAACCTTATTCGTGTTTCAGCCCTTCACCCTTCACCCTTTACCTTCGCCCTTCACCCTTATCTTTCACCCCGTGAGGTGGTTTAAGATGGCCATGGGTGTGGGGAAACACACGGTAGTTCAGCCCCCGCCGTACCAACTCCAGGGAGAGGAGGTTGAACTCGTCATTTCGCAAGAGACAGAAGAAGTCGCGGAAGAGAAGTCGAGACTCGTATCTCCAGGACGGGAGAGTTCGAGGGGGCGTATATTGTCTCAGAGAGAGAGACAGGGAATTGAGAAAGCGGGAAGCTTTTTTACTTGAGGAGGCAGGTCCTCAGTGATTACGGGAGTTATGTATTCTCCTGGTCCGGAATTTTGGGATAACGGAATGGTGAAGGCCATAGCTTTATAGAAGCGGAACTAGATTATTTTATCTCTCGTGTAAAGAGAGTCAAGTGTGAAGACTATTTTATCTCTCAGTGTAAAAAGAGATACAAGTGTGAAGGCTATTTTTTTCTCTTCAGTGTAAAGAGAGATACATGTGTGAAGATTGATTTGTCTCTCGGTGTGAGGAGAGATACATGTGTGCGGATTTATTTGTCTCTCAGTGCGGAGAGAGATACAGGTGTAAAATCTGTTTACAAGTTGTTGTTGTGATTAGTAAAGTGTTTTCCCTGAAGGAGAGGGGGAGAAGAAAAACATTCGGTAGTGCTCCTTTTGGGTGATTGGAAAGATCGCGTGTGCGTATGGAGTAAATGCTGTCATGAATGCGGGTATGCAAGAGTGACAGTGTGACAGACAGCAATGTTCTTCCCTGACTGTAATACTGGAGCACCATCGTTCATTCACATAAACACAAACCCCCCACCCTCGACTTGTTT
>JAFLJL010019343.1:21301-41804 GCA_018398815.1 Conus ventricosus
GTTCTTCTTTGTCTGTCTGTTTCCTGAGGCAACTTAACTTTGTCAGGCTCTCCCACGCTGCAATTACATACGCGAATAATCGGATAGCCTGTGCCCCCACCGTGTATATGGGCGCGTTCAGACACAACTGCTTTTCCCCTGCGTTACTCTATGGAATGTGTTCAGTTTCCTGGCTACTTTCCCTACGCTACTCTCTGAAAACTTTAGTAAATTAATATTAAAAACGGATAATCCTCACAGTATGTTTGTTTGTAGATAATCGTTATTTTTTGGTTATTGACGTCTTACTTGTCAGAGAACAGTAATTTTGCGCTTGTGTGTGTGTGTGTGTGGGGTGTGTGTGTGCCCGCCTCTCTGTCTGTCTGTCTGTCTCTCTCTCTGTCTCCTCTTCTCTGTCTGTCTGTCTGTCTGCCGGTGATTCTCTCTCTCTCTCTTCCGCCACAGGAAAAGCGGCTTTAGGCCACTTTCGCCCAAAAACTCGGTGGTTGAGCAAGTGGGTTGAACAGACATTTATCTGTCTCTCCCTCTTCACCAAATGAAAACCGAGTATCCAAATTCAATTAACTAGCCAAGAGCTGGAGTTATTTCCCCTGAATTCCAACGAAGGAGATACCCAGTTTGTTTTAACACTTCAAAGCGTTGAGAACAACAATCTTCAAAAGAAAACCGCTGACCAAAAAAAAAACGTGGTCCAAACTCAACAGTTTTCCTTGTAGGGAAAACAATATCCAAACATGAATCAATTCCCAACCCTATGTGGAATTAATCAATAGATCGACAAAGCACAAACTCATCAATGTATAACAACGACTGCCCTTGTGCACCAGCGTGCCAAAAACCCAAAGTTACCACCCCTGGTAACAAACCAATACCCGGGATCAAATGTTGATTTCTCAAAAATAAGACTTAAAAGACGTTTACCCAGCAAAAAGGCCAAAGAAATCACAAACCTATACAACCGAATTTATAACTCAACGCGTTACTCCAACCAGCATCCAACTTGTCCAAAGAGAAAAGCAACAAGACATCAACAAACACGCATAAGGCGGGGACGGACAATAAACTTAAACGACCGTACCGCAAGGCCAAACAGCTAACCTAAACTCTACCGGCGACTAACGTAAACACGGAAGTACACGTGCACCAACACGGTCACTGGGGCACCAGGACAGAACCGACTCGATCAAAACAGTGGCCCAATGAGCGCGCCGAAATTCCAGTGCAACACGATCTAGTCCACAGACGGGAACCACGTGCTAAAATCACTGCTCTGTAACTGAATGGGAGCAGATGAAAGGGGGGAGGGGCGCCAGAAAAAGACACAAGTGGCTCTTTGGAAAGACACTATGTGTATCCACAGACGCTACACCCCCAATTCTCAACACACGACTGACAAATTTATTATTCCAATCACCACAGTCACACAAATTAGTGTTGAACAATTTAAGAAAACCTAACATCAGCAGCTAGATAGGAAAGCAAATAAACTGCTTGTATGTGCGCTAGACAGAAGAGGAAAGCCTATCAACTTAGGGCTAATCCCTTAGACTAAACACAGATCCTACAACCTAGTATGTAATAACAAAATAACACACCACCAAGAATAATCTTTCCTTTTTTTGTGAACTGAAGTAGAGACTTACGTAAGACCGAGTTTCGCGCAAACACGGTATCGGAATTAAGTGTCAAAGTTTGCCTTGTAACCAAAGCACCAAATGCTTGGCAAACCTGCCTACACTTACCTTTGCTAACACAGTCGGCGTCTTGGATACAGGCAAATGCAGACCAAAATCCTAAATCAGTAACAAGCACTGATATCGACGACTCTGCACAAGCAAGACCTATTAATCTAGAGTTCAAACCCCCCCTCTTTCTCCACCCAAGTACCTGTTCTAACTAAGGTAATGAGAAAAGGAGAACGGAACTCCAGAACCAATAGCCGGCGGTACTACACAAAACAAAACAAACATGGAGACGAACGCGAAACGGAAGCGCCGAAGGTCCGACCACGGAGCACAGAACTCTACTGCCGACAACACCCCCAAAACCGGTCCGCTCCAATGGGTTCCCTACTAACTCTAGAACCCACCCAACCAACCACCCGTCAAATACACATAAGAGAGATAGACAGATCTCTCAAGGGTCGGGTGATAGTGAGTTCAGAGTGTCGTTTTTACACTACCACATACACATTCCTGTTACCCCGCATCTCCACCATAATTGTCACGTGCAAGTGCACCTGACGGGGGGGGTTCTTAAACAGGAAATGTGCAGTGGCAGAAATGGAGCGATCACTCAATCCCTCACACCACCAGACCACAAGAGAAAGAGGTTTCAACAATACTTTTACTTCACGTTACAATCATTCACTCACACTAGCACTCCAGATGGGTATGGGTCATAACAAAGAAAAAAAAAAAACAGCCGAGCGAGGAAAAGAAAGAAAGAAAAATAAACAATGGGCATAGAAGAAAAAGCACTTTTCAGAACTAACTGACTTAGGGGACAAGGTAAATTGAATAAACCCCAAAAAACCCCAATATCCTGGATCCCGCTACTATCCCAACCTAACCCGCTAAACCGCTACAAAGGCATTAACATAATAACAGAAGAAAGACAGTACTAGAAACAATAATACATCAAACAGGACCCAGTCAGGGTTAAACAAAACAATAAAAAAAAAACGAATCAGTGACCGGCTTCAAGGCCCACACACACGCACGCCAAACCACACCCACACCACACACGACTGAAGACTCATCTTATCCCGTGCCCGAGGAGGTTCACCGTGGGAGGTGGATCTAAGAAGGCGAAGCCCGCAGAGGCTAGTCTTCCAATCCAAGGCGAAGGTGTCCCAGTGAAGGGTGGGGGCACCCCCTTCAACAGTCCTCAGCGCAGCGACTGGTACCTGGATACCGATGACATCTGCAAGGTCCCGGGATGCTGGTCCTTCAGCCAGTCCAAGACCGGAGCTGCCGGAAACAAATGGCGAAATTTTTCCCGCCCTACGGCGGAGATCAGTCTCCAGATGAGAAGTCATTTATCTATCGTCCTTGTCAGTGTGTGGCAACCTAGTGGTTCGGCAGTGCGTCAGTGTGAAGGGTCACAGTGCCGTAAAAAGGTCAACAATGTCTTTGTCACTTTAAAAAAGTAAATAAACTATAATAACTTCTTTCACTTTTTCCTTTGCTTTCAACCTATACTCATGGCATTCCTTGCATCCTATATCCATGACATGCCTGTACTAAGGATAACATCCTTAGTCAAAATCTCAATAAATAAAACCAACTAAAATCCATCCATACGTCTGTCACACGAACATATAGGACAAGGACACCCAAAGAGAACGAACCACACGCGGGGCGACACGGCCGGAATTCCACACTCCGTGGTCTAAGTGTCAAGCCGTTCGAACGCTCATGCATTCCACGATCCGTCTCGTATCTACGAAACAACAAGGAAAATGAAACTAACACTTACGATATCCTTCCGCCCACATCACATATTAAGCAATACAAGCATTGACTCGACCTGTATACTCAGAAAACAACAATACAACTTCTATTGACTGAAATGGTAGTTAGAGACTTTCAACTTAGTCCAAAGTAACCGAATACCTAGCCGCTAAGGACCGAAACGCAATTAAAGATAATGCGTTCCTACAATTCCACCCCCAAAATGCATATCTCGATACCACTTCCAAACAGGCACGCCCTCTTTGGAGCAGTTACACACAAAAAAGGTGTGTCCAGCCAACAGCATATTAAGGCAGAAGAAAAACCGCAATCACTGAGAGGTTAGAAAACCCAAATAAACAAGACACTGTCCAAGACAGACAATTATAGTTTTCCAAAATGGCGGGTGGGCGAGTAAGAAAACGGTCCGCTCCCCAATCCAATGAAGGATGGCAGCCGAAAACCGTGACGGTCCCAATGAAGTGGACTCCAGGTCAGGGATGACCAAAGGCCTTCTCCAGCTGGCCGGATAGGGATCCCCGAGGTGGCAATGGAATTCTTTCCTTCCCACCGAAGGTGAAAGACAGTTCCACGCAACCCACGTCGAAGTGGATTCAAGCAGGAAGGCTCCAGCTGGCAGAGATAGAGATCTCTCCGACTCCAAGGGTTCGTAAGCGAGTGCCAACACCACACGCCTAACCAAGATGGCCCTGTGTCACCTGACACAGCTGATGAACCACGTGAAAAACGATAAAAGAACAGAAAAAGAAGGCTTTAAAGAAAAATAATGAAGAGAAATATTGGAGGATGGGAGCGAAATGCACGGACGCAGCGTACCAAGGATGACACGAATAACACACTGGTCAACACCCGGCCAATGTAGTGAAGATGTCACTGGCAACACTCCACTTTATATCAGGTTTGGGAAGAATGAATTATCTTCCAAACCAAAAGTATTTACGTCCGTGACAACCCGCATTCCTCTTTTTTGTTGCCAGGCAAAACTAACATTATCCCTGAAATCATTTTTTGAGGACAGCAAAGTAGGAAAGTCATAATTACTAACAACGTTGAGGACTCGGAGACAGGGTTTTGAGATCTGTCCAACCTGAGCTACAGACTGGCAGAAAATGCATTTTGGTCTTGCGCCGAATAGGAGAAGATAAGTGGTTTCTCGTTCTTCGTTTTCACTGACATAAATGCTATTTGTTTTAACCTGAAGAAGACCTGAAGAAGGATTCAGAAATGCATTGTGTTTTGTCCTGTGCTTTGTTGTGTATGTCCTTGGCGGTAACATTCTCCGCCCTCAGTCAGTCCGTTTTGAAACAGTACATGTAAAGTTCAGGAGGCAATGGATACGACAAAGAAGAGTATCAAAATCAGGAAAATAACAGGACACATATAGACCAACAGGCATGGACTGGGGAAGTAGAAGAAGAAGAACAAGAAGAACAAGAATACGACGACGAAGAAGAAGACAAAGAAACTGAGTTGTAGAAAGAAGAGATGGAGAATCCAGTGAGTAGTGCAACAAGCCGGAAAGGGGAAAGCAAAGGGGACATGGTGAGACAGGAGTTGAAGAAAGAAGAGATGGAGAATCCAGTGAGTAGTGCAACAAGCCGGAAAGGGGAAAGCAAAGGGGACATGGTGAGACAGGAGTTGTAGAAAGAAGAGATGGAGAATCCAGTGAGTAGTGCAACAAGCCGGAAAGGGGAAAGCAAAGGGGGACATGGTGAGACAGGAGTTGAAGAAAGAAGAGATGGAGAATCCAGTGAGTAGTGCAACAAGCCGGAAAGGGGAAAGCAAAGGGGGACATGGTGAGACAGGAGTTGTAGAAAGAAGAGATGGAGAATCCAGTGAGTAGTGCAACAAGCCGGAAAGGGGAAAGCAAAGGGGGACATGGTGAGACAGGAGTTGTAGAAAGAAGAGATGGAGAATCCAGTGAGTAGTGCAACAAGCCGGAAAGGGGAAAGCAAAGGGGGACATGGTGAGACAGGAGTTGAGAAAGAAGAGATGGAGAATCCAGTGAGTAGTGCAACAAGCCGGAAAGGGGAAAGCAAAGGGGGACATGTGAGACAGGAGTTGAGAAAGAAGAGATGGAGAATCCAGTGAGTAGTGCAACAAGCCGGAAAGGGAAAGCAAAGGGGGACATGGTGAGACAGGAGTTGTAGAAAGAAGAGATGGAGAATCCAGTGAGTAGTGCAACAAGCGGAAAGGGGAAAGCAAAGGGGACATGGTGAGACAGGAGTTGAAGAAAGAAGAGATGGAGAATCCAGTGAGTAGTGCAACAAGCCGGAAAGGGGAAAGCAAAGGGGGACATGGTGAGACAGGAGTCGAAGAAAGAAGAGATGGAGAATCTAGTGAGTAGTGCAACAAGCCGGAAAGGGGAAAGCAAAGGGGGACATGGTGAGACAGGAGTCGAAGAAAGAAGAGATGGAGAATCTAGTGAGTAGTGCAACAAGCCGGAAAGGGGAAAGCAAAGGGGGACATGGTGAGACAGGAGTCGAAGAAAGAAGAGATGGAGAATCTAGTGAGTAGTGCAACAAGCCGGAAAGGGGAAAGCAAAGGGGACATGGTGAGACAGGAGTCGAAGAAAGAAGAGATGGAGAATCCAGTGAGTAGTGCAACAAGCCGGAAAGGGAAAGCAAAGGGGACATGGTGAGACAGGAGTCGAAGAAAGAAGAGATGGAGAATCCAGGGAGTAGTGCAACAAGCCGGAAAGGGGAAAGCAAAGGGGACATGGTGAGACAGGAGTCAAAGAAAGAAGAGATGGAGAATCCAGGGAGTAGTGCAACAAGCCGGAAAGGGGAAAGCAAAGGGGGACATGGTGAGACAGGAGTCGAAGAAAGAAGAGATGGAGAATCTAGTGAGTAGTGCAACAAGCCTGAAAGGGGAAAGCAAAGGGGGACATGGTAAGACAGGAGTCGAAGAAAGAAGAGATGGAGATTCTAGTGAGTAGTGCAACAAGCCGGAAAGGGGAAAGCAAAGGGGGACATGGTGAGAAGGAGTCGAAGAAAGAAGAGATGGAGAATCCAGTGAGTAGTGCAACAAGCCTGAAAGGGGAAAAAAGGATTTTGTGGACAAAATACGCTGAACTTGAGTTAGCTTAAGAGAAAATATGCCATGATACAGCTTTAAGAATCAACTTCATCCTGAGATCTGTATGGAACCTTCTGTTCCAAGAGCCTGGTCAAATACAGCATCTCAGATGACACCGTGTGTCACCTACTGGTCAAAATATAGCATAGCAGATGACACCACGTGTCCACTATTGGTCAAATACAGCATATCAGATGACACCACGTGTCCATTACTGGTCAAATACAGCATGTCAGATTACACCACGTGTCCACTACTGGTCAAATACAGCACATCAGATGACACCATGTGTCCACTACTGGTCAAATACAGCATCTCAGATGACACTGCGTGTCCACTACTGGTCAAATACAGAATCTCAGATGACACCACGTGTCCATTACTGGTCAAATACAGCACATCAGATGACACCACGTGTCCATTACTGGTCAAATACAGCATCTCGGATGACACCACGTGTCCACTACTGGTCAAATACAGCATTTCGGATGACACCACGTGTCCACTACTGGTCAAATACAGCATCTCGGTTGACACCACGTGTCCACTACTGGTCAAATACAGCATAACAGATGACACCACGTGTCCATTACTGGTCAAATACAGCATCTCAGATGACATCGCATGTCCACTACTGGTCAAATACAGCATCTCAGATGACACCACGTGTCCACTACTGGTCAAATACAGCATCTGAGATGACACCGCGTGTCCACTACGGGTCAAATACAACATAACAGATGACACCACGTGTCCATCTTTGGGGCAAAGAAACAGATGTCCTGGGTTCATGCAAAACAGCCCAACTCCAGGACAGGTAACACACAAAGACAAAACCAACTGCTTCAGAAACCTCAGAGAACTACGAAAGGGACACAGGGAGATTTCAAAGAGAAAGTAGAGCAAAATTTTCAGACAGCAAAATGAAAAATGCATCGGAGAATGAGGATGGCAAGAAAGGAAAGGGCTGGGGTGGGGGTAGTGGGCACAGAAAAGTTTTTTGTTTTTTTTTAACTTTCCAAATGATTTAATACCCATTCTTGATGGAAATGCAGTGCGTGTGTGGATAAGTAAGCGACAGTGAATCCCATAGTGTGTGTGTGTTGTTGTTGTTGTTGTTCTTCAGTTTAACGTCCTTCCACTTGAAGTGATTCAGACAATATTATAGTGTAGAGTGAGCTTGATGTAAAGAATGAAAGAGATGCATTTTTTTAGGGAGTGTAAGTTTTAAAGTAGTACGTAAGACATGTAATCATAACCCTCCACCCCACCCTATTCATCAGAACGTATAACTTAAACTAAAATTTTAACTATAACAATCACAAATGCTAAAGATAAATATTAAGTGAACAGCCTAATAAACATTTAGAAATAGATTCAAGAGTAGCAAAATTGTTTAATACACTAGATAGTGATAAAGGAGTCGATCCATCAACAAAACCCTCAATACCTGATTTATTAAACAGCTCTTTTGTTTTGGGACAATGAATCAGTAAATGATTGACACTTATAGAATCCCCACACATACATTTAATATCTTTGCAATATTTTGTTTTAAACGAGTTAAACGAAGCCTATGGATTAGACTTTCTATGGGCAAGAAAGTGTGTGTGTGTGTGTGTGTGTGTGTGGTGTGTGCGTGCGTGCGTGCGTGCGCTGCGTGCGTGCGTGCGTGCGTGCGTGCGCGCGCGCGCGCGTGCGTGCGTGCGTTGGGGGTGGGGGTGGGGGTGGGGTAGGGGTGGGGGATGTACTGTCTGTCATGTCTGTCTGTATGGTTGGGTGTTGGCAGGGGTGGGGGGTAGGGTCGGGGCAATATCACTGCATGCTTTTTGTTATCATTCTGTTTGAGTAACCCTAGAAGCTGTGCGTTTTTTGTGGTTCTACAATATAGTGTGCGTATGAATGTCGTGTTTGTGTGATCACGTTCAAGTAAGGTTTCCACCAAGCGTCAAGAGGTCTCACTGCCTTGCCCAGTGGTCAGTAGTGATCTCTACAAGTCGTTGACCCTGGATGAAGGTTCTCCCACTGCTGGGGAACACGTGTGACATAAGGTCAGAGGGTTTTGTTTTACTTTATCTTTTTTTATTTGTATAATTTCTAATGCGAGCTGATAAAGAAACAATGAAAAGGAAACTGGGTTAAAAACATCATCTTGCTTTACCCGACTTGTGCAATTCACAAAACCTGCTAATTTTGTTTCACGTCTTATTCTAGCCTTTACGTCTCTATACATACTCTTATGCTTCTATATAATTTTCCGTTGACTCTACGTTAAAATGACAGGCCACAACAATTATTCAGAAATGGAACCGAACGCCCTTTCAAAATCTAAAACTGCAACATACAGCTTTTGGTTATTTGCGAATTGTTTTTGAAGAGCAGCTACAGTCTTTTTTTTCAAATCTTTCTTTGCTTTTATTCTTGTTCAACAAGCATACAGGCACAAAACAAGACAAAAACATTACAGCAACAGCCACAGAAGTTAGGTATAAAGCAAGCCAACATATAAAATCAAATAAATAAACACATGAAAAAAAAGGAAATTCAGAGTTTGTTTTCTCGTAGATGGGCTGAGAACTAGAGTGACGAGTTCCGTCTACCTTCAGACGTGTGAGGGCGACAGTGTCCAGTTCCAGAACAAGTCACAGAACTTACCACAGTTCCAGAACAAGTCACAAAACTTACCATTACCTATCAACAGTACAGAGTGTGAGGGCGACAGTGTCCATTTCCAGAACAAGTCACAGAACTTACCATTACCTATCAACAGTACAGACGTGTGAGGGTGACAGTGTCCAGTTCCAGAACTAGTCACAGAACTTACCACAGTTCCAGAACAAGTCACATAACTTACCATTACCTATCAACAGTACAGACGTGTGAGGGCGACAGTGTCCAGTTCCAGAACTAGTCACAGAACTTACCATTACCTATCAACAGTACAGACGTGTGAGGGCGAGAGTGTCCATTTCCAGAACTAGTCACAGAACTTACCATTACCAATCAACAGTACAGACGTGTGAGGGCGAGAGTCACAGAACTTACCATTACCAATCAACAGTACAGACGTGTGAGGGCGAGAGTCACAGAACTTACCATTACCAATCAACAGTACAGACGTGTGAGGGCGAGAGTCACAGAACTTACCATTACTATCAACAGTACGGTAAATAGGTGCAAAACAAGGTTGAACACTACTTGCAAAGTAAGGCGACTGCAGGCGTAAATCTAAACAAATGTTAAATGTAATTAATAACGAACCGCCATGAAAACGTAGACAAGCGAATCACAAGACAAAACACGACGCGATTCGACCGCTCAGGACAACGCAAATGAACGAGCAATCACTTATCTTCATTCACTTCAGCGCAAGATGGGCGTTGAAGGTAGAGAACTGTAATATGCCGCTTTTGGCTCACCCGCTCTCAACCGGCCTTGGCCGGTCTCGGGCGGGCGACTCCAAAAGCGGCATATTACAGTTCTCTACTAAGCATGACTTTAATAACCAAAAAAATAACGACCCTACAAACATACATACTGTGTAGGGTTATCTGTTTTCAATACTAATTTACAAAACTTTTTAGATTTTAGTTTTTGCTTAATCCTATGTTTTTCTTGATCATTTTCAATAACATCATTTTCACGCAAACATTCATCAAATGGTCTCTGTCTTTCATGTGAAATAAAACTACAGTCTTTAAAACTGTTCCTAAAGTCTTTTAAAACCGAGTTATATTTTTGACATAAAATCCACACACTTATCCAGCATGTCTTCCACTGAAAGCTAGTTTTGATAAAGTGTTTCTCTTTTTAACTATGTCTCTTTCTGCCGAACAGTCATCTATAATAAATAGTGTCTGCGTTCCTTCAAACAGTCTATAAAAGTATTCTAAACACTCACTCAGTTTATTGCTAGGATCAACTAAAATATGTCATCATCTGTCCATATAAACCTTCTATCATGATATGCTTTGTTCCATTTAAGTGTTGGACAGAAAATCACATATGATCAAAATTATAGCGATAAACTGTTTGTAATAGGTCGAGGACAAATATTGTTTTCCCACAACCAGTTTGTCACAAATTAATGAACAATGGGGGGGTTTTGTCATAAAGTTTAACTGCTCCATAGTTTTATAACATAACTTAATCTAATCCAGTTATTGTTTTTATCATGCTCTCTGTCAAAACTTGTTCAGTATAATAAAATCCTATAAGGTCTAAATGTGTAAGATTAATCCAATTCAGTTCTGTAGATTGTTTCTATTTAGACTAATATTGATTTTGTTGGTTGTTGTTATGACCTTAATATCCTCACCATTGTAAAGAACGACGACAGTAACTTTAAGACTGTCAACGTCTAAGTTTTGCCAGCTAATTAGAATTCTTTTAAAAGGACGTCACTAACGCCCACAGCCCCATTCCTCTTCACATCTTTTAAGACAGAAATTTCAAATATCATTGTGAACGTGTCTCCTAATTTCATTTGCGGAATGAATTGTAATTTTGTAGAAGCATCTTTTAAAACCGTTTCTTTTCTGTGGAGGATGTACTGTTTATTTCCATACGGCTTTATTTCAATCTCTTTCCGACTATTGTCATCTGGCATAAGACTTACATGTAAAGGGCCAGAGTTGAATGCTTTTCTGAAACTTTTTTGACGGCCAAAAAATGTAAATGGGCTTATGAATTCAAATTTTATTTCCCATTCTAAATATGGTTCTAAGTGCCATTTGAGGTCAGGTTTTCGAACTATTTTATATTCATACTGACCAACATTATTTGCTTCTAGATTGCGCAGCTGTTCTAGTTTAGGAAACTTTTTGCTGTCGCCAACCTCTTTGCGTTTATAATCACCATCTTTAGTGTACTCAAAACCATACAAAGCGCCTATCTCACCATTCTGTTCAAAGTCCGCAACGTCTGCAAGGTCTTTTAATTCTAAAGTTATACACCTCACAGGCGCTAATGTAACTCCGATTCATCTGGCCCACGCGACATTATTTTTAGTACAACTTATTATTTTATTTCCAAAACAATGTGCAGGTTATCACATTTTACAACTTTCCCCGTTTTGTCTGTGATCTTTATATTAAATGATCCAACCCTCCCACAAACTAATCTTTTAAACTGTAAATTAGGGAATTGTATAATTTTCATAATCGCAATATGCAGCTTTCCCTGACGGAAGAGCTCTTAAAACAGTTGAGGGCCTTCCATCATATAAGTTTTCATCAGTGCTCAGCTCATCCAATGAACATAGAGTAATGAATGTACTGCAAGATCGAGCGGATTTTTTCCTTCATAAGTAGTTTTGTCTGGTGTAACTCTAAATCTATGATTGTCAGCTGCAAAGCCTAACATTTTAGCTAGCTCTACATCAAAAAGGTAATGTACTACTTTTCTTCAGGTTTGAATGATAACATTGTTTTTAGATTTGCATTGTTAAGTTTGAGGTAATGTCGAAGTTACTCATTGCTTCTTTTAGTGAGCAAAACCCGTAATAACCATCAGGTATTGTTAACTGGCTAATTTTGGTCCCTGATTTGTTAACTTTTTGAATCTTATTATTCTTCTTTGATTCACTTATATTAAACCATACAACTTTGTAAAAAATTCATGAAGTGCAACCATTCTGGTTCCGCAATTGTTATCAATAGCATGTTCTAAAAATGAAGGACGGTCTTGAGTTGTTATTGTTACAAACATTTTTTAAACGAAATAAAAATGAGTGCATTCAAATATACTGATGCAAAATATTCTGTTGGGCCGCACTACAATCTTAAAAATATAACAACTGATACTCTTGTCATTTCTGTGACCCAGACTGACACCTTTCAAGTAAAGGTGAGTACTCCATTAAGCAGATATCTTAACCCTCCTATTAAAAAAGACTACATCGCGAAAATGTGGTTCAGTCATCCGATGCAGTTTTATCAGAACCAGTTAAACTTTGCCGTGTTTTGTGCATCAACTGGGTGTGGAGTATCGTCTGCTGATCACTTAAATCATCCTAATCCTTTGGTGAGGTCAGTGTATAGATTTCATTTTTATTACACCTTCAGACGTATTTTGACTGAACTGCAAGCGCATTGCCAAATGACAAACCGTTTAATCCATTCAGCAAGAGAATAGACATGAAGGCTTTTGAAAGGATCTGTAACGAATTCAATATTAATGTTAAGACAGACTTTAGACAAAAGTTGGATCTTAATCATGGCTTAGGCACCCTTATTTTGGGGGCGTGCACAGAAAATATAACTATGCTTGGAATCCTCCTTACACATCTTTCTCTTCAGGCACAGCTGTTCACCTAGGGTCCATAGAGCAAGAGCATAAATCAGCATGGACAACATTTATCTTAGACACTTCTAAGGGCCTAACTAAAGCAGGAATAGAACGAATAAACGACTCTGTTCGTACTTACGTTTGGTGTTTGCTAGGTTCGCAAGCACAAACGAGATCGAGCATAAACAGATCCTTCTACTGGCTTTGACGCACAAAAACAATACTTAGCAAATTTAGAGGACGCTATTAATTCTACAGTTGATTTACCTTCAAGTATTAAAAGATACCAAAATGTTTTACAATACGCAAGATCAAAAGTAGACTTTGCTGTTGGCACTGGTTTATATATGCTACCTTCTGACCTCAGACTCCAGATAGGCACAATAATAAACTACAATAATGAAATCCTTGTGGCAGGCAATGAACAGAAAGTTGGGAAAAACGAAATAAATTCTGAGCAGTAATATTGCAAGCAGTAAACAAACACCCAAGAATAAGTCATCCAATCCCCGAGGCCCAAAGCCCGAAGGCCGTTGAAGAAGTCAAAAAAAATAATGACCATGAATATGAAAAGACAGCACTTGTTCTTGGATTAACTGGCCTAGGATTACTTGGTCTTTATTTTACTAAAAATTAACCCGACTATTAAGAGAACTAATGTCCATAAGTGCTCAGCCATAAAGCCAACTACTTTGCCTGCAGTAGACAAAAGCCAGCTAAAAACACCCCTAATATACCTGGTAAAGCTTCCACGGCTTTACTGGCTAATTTTTTTAATAAACCCGCAAGATGATCAAGCTGTTTTTTTACCCATGATTTATCAGGTGGAGGTGATGGCGATGGAGGCACTGGCCCAGGACCACCGCCGCCTGTAATAGCCATCACCAGTGTACTTATTGCAAATCCTAAGGCCGTTTAACGCTTGCTAATGTGACTCCTTGCTCTCTAAACAGTGTTCGTATTCGTTCTGCTAGCGTTGTGTGTCTTCATATAAAATTCTTTGGATAGATTCTCTTATTCTGCTCACTTGAGTTCGTAATTGTTCTCGGTTAGTAGACAAAACTTCTAGTCTTGCCAATCTTTCTTGTTCAAGATCTTTTAGTCTTTGGGTTATTCTTTCTTTAACACCAGGCCCTAAGTTGGCGTCATCAGCCTCAACGAGTTTTTCTTTTTCTCTTTTTATATGCTCATCTACTTCACATAGTTTTGCTAAATTGTTTGTTAATTCGCCTCTGATGCTTCTCAAAGCATGATCAAGGGCCGTTATTTCTCGCATGGGTAGCGGGGGGTCGTGTATAGTTTTTAATGCTGTTTCTTCTGAAAAACTGGTTTCTGCTTCTATTACATTTATTAATTCACCTGCTGATTGATTTAATTCTTTAAGTTCCATGTTTTGTATTTGGTTAGCTGTTGGGAGTTCTTGTAGTGTGTTTTGAAGTTTAGAAACTGCCTCTCTCCATCTAATTTTGGTATAGAAATGCCAAGGCGATTTCGATCTTCCACCCTAAGTCTTTGTCTAATTGTATTCATGCCTACAAACTTTGATGGGTCTCGTTTATTTGTAAGCTGAACAAGTTGTTCTCGGTCGGGGCCGCTTTTCACATACAAATGGCCACCTTTTGCTTCAAAATCAGGGTCTATAAATTGGGGAGGTTCTAGGCCTAAACTTTGGTAAAAGATCTAGCCGTACTTTCTGTTAATTCACGCCGCATTGAGGGCCCTGAGCGATGCTGTATCAAAGGAGCCGTTTCACTCATGTCGTCTCCAGGATCAAAAACATCATAATCTTCATCTTCAATTCCTGCATGTTTTAAATAGTTAACTTTTTATTTTGTTTTATAAAAAATGTCACAAGTATATGGCTCGATTCTTGACCCGCATAGAAGACTGAAAGAGCCCTTTGGCGTGAAGGGAAATAAGCGGAATATTACTGTTCCAAATAATCCATCTACTATTGATGCGGATCAAATTCTTACTGTTAAATTTCCAGACCTAGGAGCGGTGAAGTGATTGTGCCAGGCTCTGCGCGTCTTACTTTCAAAATAGAACTCGCTTCAACAACAACCCAAACAGGACGGTTGTACAGAATCTGGGGCGGGCAATCGTTAAGAAAATTTCTTAAAAATTGAGGGGCAGAAATATTTTTTTACATAATGCAGACATATTTTTAGCCTATCTGATCTATGGCTAACCGCGAATGAAAGGCTGATCTTGCGTTTCAAGGAATCGAAAATGAAGAAGCACTAAAACATAGATAGGCGCCGCAGACGCTAAAGACGTCAAAAGGTTTGTAGCTGTAAGTTATGCGTATGGAAATCGCTTTTTCATACCCCTAGATTTTGAGTGTTTAAAAGCGCATGCCCCATACTTTCAAGGAGCATTAAAAGACAGATTGTCATATGAACTAACTTTTAATGACCACAAATATGTTATTATATCTGAAGACACCGAAGCAAAGTACAGCATTTCTGACATCTCGTTAGAGTTTGACGTTGTTAGCAACCCTGACTTAGCGAGGCTGATCCAGCAACAATATCAGTCAAAATTAGCAATATATTACGAAAGAGTGATTCATCATTCTAAATATCCTAAAAGCAAGGCAGAAACTATATGGAATTTTAGTTTTAGTGCCACAGCAAGATCGCTTAAAGGTATTTTATTGCTGTGTGAAAACGAAGAACCATTCAAAAGACAAACTGAAAATTTTATTAATCCTAAAATAACAAAAGTGCAATGTACAATTGAGGGTAGTCCTAACCAAATCTACGCTAGCGGGCTTAAACCTTATCAGCATTTTGATGAAATAGAAAACTGTTTGGAGGTGGGAGGTGTAGAAATCCAACAGTTGACCTTGTGTCTAAAGATCTACATCATCACAGCGTTAGACTTGATCATTATTTAACAACGAAATACGGTTTATGGATTGACCTAAGGTCAACGGAGGATAATCAGTTACATGGAAGCGGGAGAACTGTTAGAGACATAATAAACATTCAAATTGATAAAGAAGAAGAAGCCGATAAACCGCTTAATGTGTATTTGTTTTTAATATATGATGCGCAGCTAATATTCAAGATAACAGATTAGAAAATATACATTACTAAATTATTTTTTATTTTAAAAAAGCATGTCTGTTCAGCATTATCCGAGAGTACCTACAGCGCCAGAGTCGCCGAGAGAAGAGATAGCCCCGGCATAAAAACCTTCAGATTAACAAACATTACACAAATGCAACAAAAAACTAGAGCAGGACCTTTCAAAATACAGCAAACCAAACGAAGGTATTCTGCTGCCTTTAATGCTGTTACATATGTTAATACTGGAGCATCGACTATAAGCGCTGCATCAGCAGGAACGAGTGTTGGTCTCTTAGCAACGGGCATAGGCGCACCCGCAGCTTTACCTCTAGGCGGTTTGTCTTTAGCTCTTGGCCTGTGTTCATTAGCTGTAGTGCAGCTAGCAAAAAATAAAAACTAAACTCCAAAAGCACACAGCTATAGTTCAACTGATAACAGCTAAACTTAGTTCCTTCAAGCTGATTATAAATAAAGCGCTAGCTGACTCAAACATCACGGATGAAGAATTTAGTCGTTTACAGGCCGATTTTGATGACTACAAAAGACAAAAGTTTGATCTTCAAAGAAAGGCGAGGACAAGTTTTTCTCAACAGCCAGACCCCGAGCAGATAAAAAGGAATGCTTAAAAAAAGTAAACGAAACATTAAACTCTGTTCTAAACAGCTCACATTAACAACGCCAAAGGGTGTTTATACTTTAGTTTATGAGTCCAAGCACAAAAAGACCGTCGATATTGATTAATTTTTTTTTTTTTAATTTAAATAAATATTTTGAGTTAGAAAAGAAACACAGCATGGATAAATTATATGAAGGACCAGACGAATTTTTTGAGCAATGCAAGAAAATTTATCAAGAGCACTGAATGATATTGATTTAGAAGTCATTGATCCAGCAAGCGTACGGGCAAGTGTTGCTCATGCTATTTCTCAAGTTCCGGGTAAACTAACAATAGACCCACCAGTTAAAGTAATGTTAGCTGTTTTAATCGACTATGTAACAATAAATGAAGAAAACCTAGAAGTCTGGGTCTCGACTAAACAGCAGATATTTTTCCTCTAATGACTTAACACCCGGTTGGGCAGACCAACTGCTTACACAGTTGATGTGGCTGCTGAAGAAGCCAAAATGAGAGGCTCTGGTTGGTCAGAGGGCGAAGTCTTAGAGATCAGATTAAAACAGTCTAAGTATGCGCCGATTGTAGGCAGGTCTTACATTCCAATACCTCCAGCATTAGTAGCAAAACGAGCAGTTCTAAACATAAAGAATACAGACAACAAATGTTTCATGTGGTGTGTTCTCGCAAGGCTGCATTACGCCCGCAAAAACGCAGAGAGAGTGTCTAACTATCACCCTTACATCAATGATCTTAACTTTAGTGGGGTGTCCTTTCCTGTTAGCGTGGATTCCATTGATCAGTTTTAAGAACAAAACAAACCAATAACTGTTAATGTTTACACATGGGATGAGGAAACAAATCTACAGCCCATCAGAGTGTCCAAGAACAGCCCAACGATTGGCGATCCAGACAAAATCATGTTGACTTACTACAGAGAACAGGGAAAGGGGCATTCTGGGCCACTTCCGCCCTCACCCAGTTTCGGGCGAAAGTAACCCAGAATGCCCCTTTCCCTGTTCTCTGACAAGTAAGACTTCAATAACTAAAAATAACGATTATCTACAAACAAACATACTGTGTAGGGTTATCCGTTTTCAAAACTAATTTACTAAACTTTTCAGATTTCAATTTTTGTTTAATCTGTGTTTTTCCTGGTCATTTTCAATAACATCATTTTCACGCAAACATTCATCAAATGAGTCTCTGTCTTTCATGTGAAATAGAACTACAGTCTTTAACTGTTCTCTAAAGTCTTTTAAAACCGAGTTATTTTCTGGCATAAAATCCACACACTTATCCCAGCATGTCTTCCGCTGAAAGCTAGTTTCGACAAAGTGTTTTCTTTTTAACTATGTCTCTTTCTGCTGAACAGTCATCTATAATAAATAGTGTTTGCGTTCCTTCAAACAGTCTATAAAACTGTTCTAAACACTCACTCAGTTTATTGCTAGGATCAACTAAATATATGTCATCATCTGTCCATATAAACCTTCTATCATGATATTGCTTTGTTCCATTTAAGCGTTGGACAGAAAATCACAATATGATTAAAATTATAGCGATAAACTGTTTGTAATAGGTCGAGGATAAATATTGTTTTTCCACACCCAGTCTGCCCACAAATCAATGAGCAATGAGGAGTTTTTGCCATAAAGTTTAACTGCTCCATAGTTTTATAACAGAACTTAATCTAATCCAGTTATTATTTTTTCATACTCTCTGTCAAAACTTGTTCAGTATATAAAACCCTATAAGGCCTAAATGTGTAAGATTAATCCAATTCAGTTCTGTAGATTGTTTCTATTTAAGTCAACATTGATTTTGTTGCTTGTTGTTATGATCTTAATATCCTCGCCATTGTGAAGAACGACGATGGTAACTGTAAGGCGTTTAACGTCTAAGTTTTGCCAGCTAATATTAATTCCTTTTATAAAGGTCGCACTAACGCCACAACCCCATCCCTCTCCACATCTTTAAAGACAGAAATTTCAAATATCATTGTGAACGTGTCTCCTAATTTTCTGCTTGGAAAGACTGTTAATTTTGTAGAAGCTTTTTTTACAACTGTTTCTTTTCTGTGGAGGATGTATGTTTTTTCCCATACGGCGTATTTCAATTTCTTTCCGACTATTGTCGTCCGGTATAAGACTTACATGTAAGGGCCAGAGTTGAATGCTTTTCTGAAACTTTTTTGACGGCTAAAATATGTAAATGCTTATGAATTCAAATTTTATGTCCCATTCTAAATATGGTTCTAAGTGCCATTTGAGGTCAGGCTTTCGAACTATTTTATATTCATACTGGCCAACATTATTTGCTTCTAAATTGCGCAGCTGTTCTAGTTTAGGAAACTTTTTGGTGTCGCAACCTCTTTGCGTTTATAATCACCATCTTTAGTGTACTCAAAACCATACAAAGCGCCTATCTCACCGTTCTGTTCAAAGTCCGCAACGTCTGCAAGGTCTTTTAATTCTAAAGTTATACACCTCACAGGCGCTAATGTAACTCCTGATTCTTCTGGCCCACGCGACATTATTTTTTAGTAAACGTATTATTTTATTTCCAAAACAATGTGCAGGTTATCACATTTTACAACTTTCCCGCTTGTCTTTGATTTTTATATTAAATGATCCGACCCTCCCACAAACTAATCTTTTAAACTGTAAATTAGGGAATTGTATAATTTCATAATCGCAATATGCAGCTTTCCCTGAGGAAGAGCTCTTAAAACAGTTGAGGGCCTTCCGTCATATAAGTTTTCATCAGTGCTCAGCTCATCCAAATGAACATAGAGTAATGAATGTAATGCAGATCGAGCGGACTTTCCCCTCATAAGTAGTTTTGGTTGGTGTAACTCTAAATATATAATTGTTAGCTGTAAAGCCTAACATTTTAGCTAGCTCTTTATCAAAATAGTAACCTGCTTCTTCTTCAGGCTTGAATAATAACATTGTTTCAGATTTGCATTGTTAAGTTTGAGAGTAATGTCAAAGTTACTCATTGCTTCTTTTAGTGAGCAAAACCCGTAATAACCATCAGTATTGTTAAACTGGCTAATTTTGGTCCCTGTTTTGTCAATTTTTTGAAATCTTATTATTCTTCCTGGATTCACTTATATTAAACCATACGACTTTGTAAAATATTTCATGAAGCGCAACCATTTTGGCCCCGCATTCGTTATCAATAGCATGTTCTAAAAACGAAGGGCGGTCTTGGGTTGTTATTGTTACAAACATTTTTTAAACGAAATAAAAATGAGTGCATTCAAATATACTGGTGCAAAATATTCTGTTTGGCCGCACTACAATCTTAAAAATATAACAACTGACACCCTCGACATTGCTGTGACCCAGACTGCCTCTTTTCATAAAAGGTGAGTACTCCATTGAAGAGCTATCTTAACCCCCCTATTGAAAAACGACCACATCAAAAAGCGTGGTTTAGTCATCCGATGCAGTTTTATCAGAACCAGTTAAACTTTGCTGTGTTTTGCGCATCAACTGGGTGTGGAGTGTCGTATGCTGATCATTTTAAATCACCATGATCCTTTGGTGAGGTCAGTGTACAGATTTCATTTTTATTACACCTTCAGGCGTATTTTGAACTGAACTGCAAGCGCCATTACCAAATGACAAACCATTTAATCCACTCAGCAACATAATAGACATGAAGGCTTTTGAAAGGATTTGTAACGAATTCAATATTAACATCAAGACAGGCTTTAGACAAAAGTTGGATCATAATCATGGCCTAGGCGACCTTTATTTTCGGGGCACGCACAGAAAGTATAACTATGACTGGCATCCTCCTTTCAAATCTTTCTTTTTTGGCACAACTGTTGAGCCTGGGTCCCTACAGCAAGAGCATAAAACAGCATGGACAACATTTATCTTAGACACTTCTAAGGCCCAAATAGGCGGGAAAGAACGAAAAACGCTCTATTGTACTTAGTTTGGTGTTTTTTGCTA
>JAFLJL010019345.1:0-7500 GCA_018398815.1 Conus ventricosus
GTAGAGGGATCATGATGTGCAGTGTGTGTGGTGGTACTTGTTGGCATGTAGAGGGACCATGGGGTGCAGTGTGTGTGTTGGTACTGGTGGCATGTAGAGGGACATGGGGTGCAGTGTGTGTGGTGGGTACTGGTGACATGTTGAGGGGTCTTGGGGTGGCAGATGTTGTGGTGGCATGAGAGGGGACCATGGGTTGGCAGGTGTGTGGTGGCATGTAGAGGGACAATGGGGAGCAGTGTGTGTGGTGGTTAATGGTGATTGTATAGGGATGCGGTGACTATGTGGTCTGTGTTTTGTGCTTGTGTACTTACTCATCTCTTTCTCTCTCTCTCTTCTTCTCTCTTTCTTCTTTTCTTCTCTCTCTCTCTCTCTCTCTCTCTTCTCTCTCTTTCTCCCCCTCTGTGTATCGGTTATGTCTGTCTGTCTGCTTCGTCTGTCTGTCTGTCTGGTCTCCTCTCTCTCTCTCTTCTCTCTTCTCTCTCTCTCTTATGAAAGGGTGGGAGAGAGATGTGTACATTCACTTGTTCAGAGAGAGAGAGGAGACGAGACAGAGACAGAGAGGATGTGTAGAAGGGGCGGGGACGGGAGACAGGAGACAGTAACCGGGGTGATCTTTTAAATGCATGGTAATAACAGTGATAGGGCCATGAAGCGTTTTCACTGTCTAACAGTAACAAAGAACCTCTGAGGCTGACAGAGAGAGAGAGAGAGAGATATGAGAGAGAGAGAAGAGAGAGAGAGAGAGAGTGAAGAGAGAGAGAGGCAGAGAGGGAGGGTAGGAGAGAGAGTGAGGGAGAAGAGAGGGAAAAGAGAGACGAGAGAGAGAGAGAAGAGTGAGGAAGAGAGAGAGGAGAGGAGGGGGGAATGACAATGACAATGTTTGAATTGTTTATGCCTCTAGCCATAGCAATGGAGGTGGCCAGAATAAAACAAAACTAAAAAAGATGACGTCATGATTCAAAAATTGACGAGAACGAAAACACACACTCACACACACACACCACACACACGCACACGCACCCACACACACACACACACACACGCACGCACGCGCGCGCGCATCCACCACACAACACCACACACCACCAACAACACACACACACACACACACACACACACAACAACACACAACACACACACACACAACACACACACACACACACACACTCCACAATCGACTCATATGTTCACTTAGTCAAATCGTATTCAGATTTTTCACACCATGTTCACATACTATTCCCCCTCCCTAACCACTTCTTCCCTGAATTGCAGTCACATACCATCCCAACAACAGCGACTTGCACTACATCATCTTCCCTGCGCTGTGAGGGACGATGTGGTTACCAGGAACGAGCCGTCCACCACTTTAGCAAACTGCCTGAAAGAAAGGTGCTCTTCTCCCCGCTTGTGGCTTGCTATGGATAGTCCATCTGTTCTCGAAAGGTCAGCTGCAACACGCACACCCTGACTGTCTGGCATCGTATTTCTTCCTTCCTACTGCTTGTTCACGCACGACCAGATGGGCTTCTGACGTTGGTGGAACTGACAACACTGGGCGGGAGAGTGTGTGCTGCAGATCTGCTTCAAGCTAGTGGACATTGTCAATGTCTTGATGGCAAAGGTCTTATGCTCTGGTCTTGATGGCACAAGGTCTTGTTGGTCTCCAGGTCTTGGTTGCGAAGTACGGCTGTGCAGCTGACACAGCTATGGTGTGTAGGGTGCTTCCTTCTTCAGCAGCATCCTTCAGTCCATGAAACAAGATCTGAACGTCTGTCCAGCCGCTCACGCCTCTCTAACGTAGTCTTCTAACGTTTTGAGTCTGGTCTTCAAGTTGTCGTGCTGCATCTTCCTGGTGTTCAGCTGATCAGTGTTGTGTCTGATGGAGCCCTCTATGCCCTGTAGCTGCTGTGAGATTTGCTGATTGCTCAGTGCCAGGTTGTGCTCCAGACTCTGAAAACAATGCTCAAAGCTCATAGTTGTCTTCAGAATTCAATCCAGCTTCTCTCACTTGGCACAGGTTGTTGTGTAGAGTGTTTGGGCCATCATCTGGGAGGGTGTAAAACAGAAAATGTTGATTGGGAAGAGAAAGGGGTGAGATTCTACATCACCGCACAGCAACAACAGAGTCAATGTAAAGGGAAATGCACGGCAACAACAGAGTCAATGTCAAGGATGCACGGCAACAACAGCGTCAATGTCAAGGATGCACGGCAACAACAGCGTCAAAGTCAAGGATGCACGGCAACAACAGCGTCAATGTCAAGGATGCACGGCAACAACAGAGTCAATGTCAAGGATGCACGGCAACAACAGCGTCAATGTCAAGGATGCACGGCAACAACAGCGTCAATGTCAAGGATGCACGGCAACAATAGAGTCAATGTCAAGGATGTAAGAACAAATGTCAATGAACGCCTTCCTGCACACCAACCTCGGTATTCCCAACGCCTGGAGAAACTGGCCGCGGTATTTCCAACGCCTGGAGAAACTGGCCGCGGTATTTCCAACGCCTGGAGAAACTGGCCGCGATGTTTCCAACGCCTGGAGAAACTTGCCGCGGTGTTTTCCAACGCCTGGAGAAACTTGCCGCGGTGTTTCCAACGCCTGCAGAAACTTGCCGCTTTCTGTACAGCAGCCGAATCAGGGTCCACGCAAAAGATCAGTTCTGACTCTGTGCTTAATGGCTCATGAAGGTATGTTTTGTAAATAGTTGAATCACAGGTCACTTGGTAAAAGCGTGTTCAGTTTATACAACACAACACTGCACGCTGGTTAAATGTGACCAAGACTCCGAAGTCGCACGGCAACACTGGGTGACAAATGAGTTTCCACATAGAACAGCTGAGCACTGTGACAACAAAGTCAAAACCACCGTCCAGTCTATGATATATGAAAAAGTAAATGACGTTTTTGTTTATTACGATGAAGTGTTTACTTTTTTTTTAAACCAACACTGCTATCAAATCAACGAATCCTTCATGCATCTTGTTGCCAGACTTCACGACGGTTCAAGAAGCATGAACCACTCAAAAGTTGACTTGAACAGAGACGATTTCAATGTTGCCTGTTGCTTCATCACGCTCAGCCTCACTTCAGAGAGAGAGAGAGAGAGAGATGAGGGGATAACAAATCTGTCTGGATCATGATAACAGCCCTTTCGTAACAAAGTGTAGAGTTTTGACATTTTAAGAACGGTCCTCTCCCCCCCCCCTCTCCTCACCCCTCCCTCCAAACTGCCCTCCTCATCCCTAGGACCCCCCTCCCCCTCCCTTGCCCACCCCTTCTAGGTCTTCCGCCCTCCTCCCTATTCGACCTAGAGCTTGCTGTGCAGTGCGGGGGTGTGGCAATGCGTGTTGGATGGCAGGGAGGAGGGGGGGGGACTTGGGGGTGGGCTGGCGGGGGTGGGTGGGGGGGGCTGGCGGGGGGGGGGGGGGGGGCGAGGAAGGCGCTCACTCCCACATCCTGTGGAAAATAATGAGGAAATAAACTCCAGCATTTGCCAGACCGAGAAGAGAAACAACATGATCACCGTCAGCTACAACCCACAGAGAGTGAAGTTATCATCATCGTCATCATCATCATCGTCATCATCATCATCGTCGTCGATGTCGTCGTCGTCGTCGTCGTCGTCATCATCATCATCATCATCTTCATCATCGTCATTGTCGTCGTCGTCGTCGTCGTCATCATCAACATCGTCGTCGTCGTCGTCGTCGTCGTCGTCGTCATCGTCATTGTCAGCATTATCATCGTCATCATCATCATCGTCGTTGTCGTCGTCGTCGTCATCGTCATCATCATATCGTCATCATGGTCCTACTTCTCTTCTTCTGCTTCTTCTTCTTCTTCTTCTTGTTCTTGTTCTTCTTCTTGTTCTTCTTCTTGTTCTTGTTCTTCTTCTTCTTCTCCTTCTCCTCTTCTTCTTCTTCTTCTTCTTCTTCTTCTTCTTCTTCTTCTTCTTCTTCTTCTCTTCTTCTTCTTCTTCTTCTTCTTCCAGTGGTAAAAGAAGTCAGATTTATGGGGGTTATCTTCTATCAGGAGATCAGTTTTAAGCAGTTCCACTCAGCGCTTTCGACAGCCCCCTGTCAGCATGCAGGGAACATTGTCAGACATGCAGCGAACACAGATAGGGGGAGCTGACACCAGACGCCTTCTCCATCTATACAGGCATCTAACCCTTGCCAAATTGGACTACACGGCCCGTTGGTGGTTCTCCAGGGTCTGGTGTTTTCTCAATGCTCTTGATCTCACGCACCATCCAAGGCTTCCCCGCTCAGTCTGGGCGCCTTTCCTACCACCCCGGCGTAAAGCCTGTGCACAGAGGAGTGTGGGGAGGAGGGGGGTGGTGTGGAAAGGGGGAGGACTATCATTCTCCAAACGTAGACTAAAACTCCCATCAAACTATCGTGTGTTTCTGTTCTCTCTGGGCCTAAGAACTCTCTTTATGGCTGTTTGTCAGCTTAACTCCCATCAAACTATCGTGTGTTTCTGTTCTCTCTGGGCCTAAGAACTCTCTTTATGGCTGTTTGTCAGCTTAAATTCTGAAAGAACTATGAAAACTGCCCCAGCTCCATTTCGCTCTCAGAGATGATGTATTCTTCGCCTTCTGCAAAACGTTGATCCTGATCACTGACTTACTGATCATCCGTCCAAGCTCCCAGACAATCCACTATGACCTTTTTTTCACACTTCAATTGTGCTTCCATAGTGCTGCTTTCCACAAGGACTTGACCGGGTCTCTGGCATACCAACCATCGGAATATTCCTTATGTAACATTTATATCTCTGTCTACACTAGAGTTACTTTGCAACAAAGAAACCCCCGTTTAATGCTTTTTCGTAGAACAGTTATAGTTTTGTGTACACTAGATTTACTTTTCAACAGAGGTACCATCCGTGTAATACTTTTTTTTGCAACAACATTTGCGATTTTCTCTGCACTAAATTTTATTACATTTTTCTGCAGATCTGGTAGACCAGGTAAATCTTTCCAATAAAGACACCCTCCCTTTAACACTTGTTCGTCTCGATCTTTTGTGTCCTTGTTCCATGCTAGATTTACATTCCGACAAGGATTCTCAGCCATTAAGGTGAAACTCCAGCTCCTCCCTTCATTAACCAAACGTTTTGGGATTCAAACCCAAAACCTTTAGACTGACAATCCAAGGATCTCAACATTGGACCAGGAAGGAAGTCACATAGACCGTCAGAAAGACGGAACAATTGTGTCACCTGGTCCATCAGAAAGATGTGACAACTGTGTCACTTGGTCCATCAGAACGATGTGACAACTGTGTCACCTGGTCCATCAGAAAGATGTGACAACTGTGTCACTTGGTCCATCAGAAAGATGTGACAACTGTGTCACTTGGTACATCAGAACGATGTGACAACTGTGTCACTTGGTCCATCAGAAAGATGTGACAACTGTGTCACCTGGTCCATCAGAACGATGTGTACAACTGTGTCACTTGGTCCATCAGAAAGATGTGACAACTGTGTCACTTGGTCCATCAGAAAGATGTGACAACTGTGTCACCTGGTCCATCAGAAAGATGTGACAACTGTGTCAACTGGTCCATCAGAAAGATGTGACAACTGTGTCACCTGGTCCATCAGAAAGATGTGACAACTATGTCACCTGGTCCATCATAAAAATGTGACAACTGTGTCACCTAGTCCATCAGAAAGATGTGACAACTGTGTACTTTTTTCCATCAGAAAGATGTGACAACTGTGTCACTTTTTTATCAGAAAGATGTGACAACAGTGTCACCAAGTCCATCAGAAAGATGTGACAACTGTGTCACTTTTCCATCAGAAAGATGTGACAACAATGTCATCAAGTCCATCAGAAAGATGTGACAACTGTGTCACCCAGTTCGTCAGAAAGATGTGACAACTGTGTCACCTGGTCCATCAGAAAGGTTTGACAGCTGTGTCACCTGGTGCTAGCGTCCAGTGATTCGATTTTAGGATCACGTAAGAACACGAAAGTTATGAAAATCGTCTCATAACCCACAAGAAAGATTTTGAACACACTGTCATATTGTTCACCAGAAAGGTTTCAACACTGTGTCGTATAGTCCACCAGAAAGGCTTCAATATGGTGTCATATAGTCCACCAGAAAGGTTTGAACAATGTGTGATAAAGTCCACCAGAAAGGTTTTGAACAATGCATATGCCACATAGTCCACCAGAAGGTGTTAACACTGTGTCATATAGTTCACTAGAAAGGTGTGAACACTGTCAAACAGTCCACCAGAGATTTAAATACTGTGTCATATACTCCACTAGAAAGGTTTGAACTCTGTCATGTAGTCCACCAGAAAGGTTTTGAACACTGTGACACATAGTCCACCAGAAAGGTTTGAATGCTATGTCGCATGGTCCGCCAGAAAGATTTGAACACTGTGACACATAGTCCACCAGAAAGTTTTGAACACTTTGCCACCTTGTACACGTGTATCACAGTGGGGTTTGTCTCACGAAATTTTAACGTAAAACACACACACACACACACACACACACACACACACACACACACACACACACACACACACACACACACACACACACACACACACACACACACACACACACACACACACACAAAGCAAAACAAAACAAAACAAAACAAAACAAAACAAAACAAAACAAAACAAAACCGCTCTGACGTCGTGTGATGTCTTTCACATCTTGAGCAGCGAAAAAATCAGACCGACCCCCCCCCCCCCCCCCCCCATCTGGTATCCGTCATCAGCACTAAAGACGAGGACGGGAGGAGAAGGGAGGGGGGTATGTGGGTTCGGGTGTTATCAAACAAACCACGTCAGGGGGCGCTGAGCGCGGGTTGGGGGGGGGGGGGGGGTATGGGGGACAAGACAAACAGACGGCCTCTGATCTGGGTAACTGCAATCAAAATAGCTTGTAAATTGCTTACTGAGACTAAGCCGCACCCACGTGCAGCGATAGGTGAGGTAGTGCAGGCACTCCGCCGGACTGGGGGCCTACAGCAGTCTGCTGCTGTCACTCCCCGCTGCCACTGACCAGTCCGGGCCACCTGCCCATTGTCGCCCAAAGCAGACCCTTGTTAGCTGCTGGATTGTTGGAATGGGGCGTCTCTGTGACCCTCTGTGTGTGTGTGTGTGTGTGTGTGTGTGTGTGTGTGTGTGTGTGTGTGTGTGTGTGTGTGTGTGTGTGTGTGTGTGTGTGTGTGTGTGTACACGCGCGCAGAAAGTCTCCTGGTTTGATGCGACTATTTTTTTTATCAAGTATGTTCCTTTATCGGTCCTCCCAGTCACCACACAACCCGCCCCCTCACCTCCTCCACACACCACCAACACCTCCATCAACATCCCTCCCTTCCCAGTCACCACACAACCTCCCCCCCCCCCTCATCCCCACACCGCCAACACCTCCATCAACATCCCCCTCCCCACACCACCACCACCTCCATCAACATCCCTCCCCTCCCCACACCACCAACACCTCCATCA
>JAFLJL010019346.1:10000-22500 GCA_018398815.1 Conus ventricosus
GCATTGTAGGATATTAAAATACAATTTTGCTGCTTACAAATTACAGAGGTGACATTTACCTTACAGCAAACAGTGAACAGTACTACCCATGTGAAGCTGTGTAAGAACATGAAGCAAACTTAGGTTATGCAGCTTGTCAAATACATACATGTGTAAATGTGTGATTTCTATTTAGAACAACATAGAAACATTCATTGCTATGCAGACACTCCTCCATCTCCCTAGAATAGCCAGCGACTGTATGAAGCAATATACATTGCAGCGAACTAACCAACCATTTCCGAATAATGAATCCTGAACATGAAAGTAAACATTTTGTTATATCCGGCTTGAACTCTTAATGGGGCTGAACATGTGATTCACTGCAGGCAGCTGCTTCGTTATAACCAGTGTGATTCATTGCAGACAGCTGCTTCGTTATAACCAGCGTGATCACTCGCTGGGGACTCCAAAACCATTTTGTTGTAAGTGGGATTTCGTTGCATCTGATATTGTTATATCTCACCTATTTTTAGTCATGTCAAGAAGGATTTTTGTTGGGACCAACCTTCTTGCTTCGTAATATCCGGCATTCGTTATGTGGCGTAACAATTGCCAGCCAAACCATTTTTTAAAAACCCTCAACCCCCCTCCCCCCTCTCTCTCCCTCTCTCTCTTTCTCTCTCTGTCTCTCTCTCTTACAAACTGCAATTACAGTTGTTCATGAGTAGCCTGCATGGCTTCTTTAAAGCTTCCCCCCCCCCCCCCCCCCACTCCCCCACCCCTTTTTTAAGAAGTGAGGATGGGCATGCCCCATTCTATTAGTGTTCACCTTCAAACAACTCTTTTATTGTGTGTTTTCTTTCAATTAAAATCCAAAGTGAAGATAATAGGAAACATGGCAGCAAATGTATGAACTGAAAATACTGCATACATTTCAACTGATTTGGCCTTAACTTTTCCTGGAAAGAATCCGGCGGCGTTTGAAGGGAAGTCAACCAAATCTAGTGGATTTTTGAACAGAGGTCTTTGAAGGCTGAAATGACATGTCCATGCATATCATACTAAGGCTTTGTGCCCTTGCTCAACAGTTGTGAGGCTGGTTCGTGGCATAATGCATAGGAATAGTGCCCAGGCTCCAGATAGAAAATGCTGTGATGCCTTTCTCTCCTGTTCATTATTTATACAAACTGAGTATGTTGATATTTCAGTTGTTTCATTGGTTATCATCATCATTATCATCATCATCATCATCATCATCATCATAAGCGAGTATCACCCAATAAGATAATCACCAAATTGCTTTATTGTCACCAAAAAGTAGTGGTAATCCTCTATGATTTAAAGAAATGTTTTTATGTTCATTATTTTTATTATTATGGATATCAGCATCATCAGTATCATCATTACCATTTTAACTCGCATTGTCTCCTTCCTGTTGGCCTTATTTTCATTCAATGCCCCGTCTTGCACCAAATTTAATGAGAGCAGTGATTGCTTGTTCTTCATTTTCGTTGTGTCCTCAGTGTTGCTTTTCTCGCCTGAAGAAAACCGAAGAGGTCGACACGTGTCGTGTTTTGTCTTCTGATTCGTTTGTTCATGTTTTGCAGATGTAGTGCTTAAACTTTTAAAGATTTCAATAAAATATAGGTTTTTTTGGGGGTTTTTTTTTGCTGTCCCAACCTCTGCACCACCTCAGAGCAGTGTACCCACGCCGTTCATTCCGACACCCCGTCCACAGCCACAGCCCGGCCGGCCCCGCCGTAGCCCCGGCACCGGCAATCCACAGGGGCAGTCAATGTTAAGTCGTCAAGAGGCAACCCACCGAGGAGACACTGCCCCTGCTGCCGAGTCACTTCGGTGGTGTTCAGTGGCGCCTGTTCCGATCTAACATACGCAGGACACCACCTACTAAACCCCCTACTGACGACAATAATTGCTTAGTCGCGGAGCCGGCGTGAGTGAGCTCTCCCTCCGGAGGGCGCCACCACACCCGTCCAACGACAGCCCCCATGGACTCGCCGATACCGGTGACCCCGACGGAACCAAACCAAGGCTACAGACGTGGAGAGGACATCGAAACTGAGGTCACCATGAGAGAAGGGCATGAAGGGCCACAGAACTTGAGACTTTTTTTTAATTTTTATGCTGATCGATGAGAATGAGGATGATTAAGATGATGCTACGGATTTCCATTTCGGTCTGAGACTACATGACAGGGCTGTACTCTACGCTTCCTTTCATAATATATCCCGGCGTCAACCAGGCCCGAGAGATACAAGCACCTGCAGTGTTGGTCAGGAAATTTGAGCAACACTCTCAGAAACGCATCCATTAAGTGGATGAAGCTCGACTGTGTGGTCCCAGTCTTCCCAGCTGAGTCCGCAGCAAACTCAACTCTAGGTAGGAGCCGGTCGGGGCAGAAAAACCCAAATGGCTCTGATGAGATTCGAACCCACGACCTCCCAGCCGGGAGTCTGCGACGCTAACCACTTCGCCACGGCGGCTGGTAATAAAATATAGTTGATTCCCGATGTATGTGGTTATGCACAATTAGCTTTAAGTGCTTATCCACAAAAAGATGTTTGCTTCAAAAAATGCATTGGTAAAGATGTTTGCTTCGGAAAATGCATTGATAGAAGAGATGTTTGCTTCAGAAAATGCTTTGATAAAGATAAATTATTTGCGTCGGAAAATGCATTGATAAGATATTGCCTCCGAAAATGCATTGATAAAGATGTTTGCTTCGAAAAATGCATTAACTTACAACCCTGAACCAGAATAGAGCCATTATAATCATGGTGGCAATGTGGTCTTAAGTATTAGCACATACAGTACCCAAATAACTGTTTCATGTCAATATATTTTAAGCCAGTCACTGTGAGTTTTACATACCAGTTGATGTTAGCCAGTCAGAAGCATTAAACGGAACAGCCTAAAATGGTTGCCATCCAAACATACAGTAAATCTAGCCTTCGTCGCTAACATACCCGTCCAAAGCCTTGGCCAAGCTCCCTCTACCATGAGCAAATTCATCCAAAATCTGCGCCTGAGCCCTTAAGAAGCTCCCGACCTTGGAGCCGTTTCCTCTGCTCAGCTTCAGGGAGCCGTCTATGATGTCATAAAGGCTGAATCCCAACAAAGCAAGGTTCAGTAGGACAGACCCTCCAGCTGCCATTGCCATCAGACGGGGTGCTGTACTTCCGGCAGCGGTGCCAGCTCTGGCACCTCGAAGACCAAGTCCAACAGCGTCTTTGGCGATCTCTGCGCTGACGAGTCCCATGCGCAAGAGCTTGGTACCAAGCTTCGTCTTAAGTCTCTGGAATGTTTCAGTGTCTTGCTTCAGCGTGTCCGTAAAAGCTTTGCAGAAGGAGGACCATTTTTCAATGGCGCCTTTCGTTTTGTTCTGCTCCAAGATGAACTTGGCGATGCTAGCGCCCCCAGCGGTGGCTCCCCCTAAAGCGCCAACAATGCTGCCTCCCACAGCAGCCACAACAGCTGAGGCACCCATGGTAAATGGTATGAGAGCAAATCCAGCAATGGCCAGCACTGAAAACAGAACAAATCAACGTGATGCAGTGTGGGCATTGGAGAACGCACTCATCTCGAATATAAGTGAATCCCTGATCCGTGTTTGAAACTGACTCTTCCTTTCACCTGTCCAGTTTGATCAAGGAAGTGTCAAGGCTTGCAGGCTGGTCCAGCCAGAGGCCTACGCACAGCATCTGCTGAGGTATGAGACCAAGTGTATATAGAATTATTAAAATATGCAGCAGCAGCAGCAACACTGCAGACCTGAAACGTTGTCTGAAAGGTAGCATTGTATGAAACAAGTAACCAACAGTCCCTTGTGCCCCACGTACTGGACACACGTGTTCAAAACTCTCCTTAAGACGTCAACACAGACATACATAGACCAGGCATAAGAAAGAGTAGTGGTCAGAGCTGTCCAACGGCAATAGTGGTCAGAGCTGTCCAACGACAATAGTGGCCAGAGCTGTACAACGACAATAGTGGCCAGAGCTGTACAACGACAATAGTGGCCAGAGCTGTACAACGACAATAGTGGCCAGAGCTGTACAACGGCAATAGTGGCAAGAACCGTACAATGATGACAGAAAATGGAAAATGATAACACTGGCCAGAGCTGTACAATGACAATAGTGGCCAGAGTTGTACAATGACAATAGTGGCCAGAGCTGTACAATGATGATAGCGGCCAGAGCTGTACAATGATAATAGTGGCCAGAGTTGTACAATGACAATAGTGGCCAGAGCTGTACAATGATAATAGTGGCCAGAGCTGTACAATGATAATAGTGGCCAGAGCTGTACAACGACAATAGTGGCCAGAGCTGTACAACGACAATAGGGCCAGAGCTGTACAATTATAATAGTGGCCAGAGCTGTACAACGACAATAGTGGCCAGAGCTGTACAATGATAATAGTGACCAGAGCTGTACAATGATAATAGTGGCCAGAGCTGTACAACGACAATAGTGGCCAGAGCTGAAATATGACAATAGTGGCCAGAGCTGAAATATGAAAATAGTGGCCAGAGCTGTACAACGACAATAGTGGCCAGAGCTGTACAATGATAGCAGTGGCCAGAGCTGTACAACGACAATAGTGGCCAGAGCTGTACAACGACAATAGTGGCCAGAGCTGAAATATGACAATGGCGGACAGAGCTGTACAATGACAATAGTGGCCAGAGCTGAAATATGATAATAGTGGCCAGAGCTGAAATATGACAATAGTGGCCAGAGCTGTACAATGACAATAGTGGCCAGAGCTGTACAATGACAATAGTGGCCAGAGCTGTACAATGACAATAGTGGCCAGAGCTGTACAATGACAATAGTGGCCAGAGCTGTACAACGACAATAATGGCCAGAGCTGTACAATGACAATAGTGGTCAGAGCTGTACAACGACAATAGTGGCCAGAGCTGTACCACGACAACAATGGCTAAATAGATACTGTGACAGTAGTGGCTACAGCCATACGATAAGGGATAAACAAGATGCAAAGCATATAAACGTACTCCCAGTTTATCCTGAATACGCGTGAGATATTCCATAAAGACGAAAAAACGTCTTGGGCTGGTGTAACCGTTAGTAATGGCTATTCTGGTAAACATCGGCCATCATCTGTGACCTATACTGAACATAGGCCTACTTACAAATTTTCAGAAAGATCGGCCAAGTACCTTCTGAGATTTTTCATAAAGACGAAAACCATTATGGGCCGTTAGTAACAGCTCTAACGGTAAACTAAAACACCGGGCATCATCCATGACCCATGATGAACATACCTACAAATTTTCAGAAATATCCGCCGCGTACTTTCTGAGATATTCCATAAAAAAGAAGAACCGTTATGGGCCGTTGTAGCCGTTAGTAACGGTTATAAAGGTAAACTAAAACGTCGGGCGTGACCCATTATGAACATACCTACAAATTTTCAGAAAGATCGGCCAAGTATTTTCTGAGACATTCTATAAAAAAAAGAAAAACCGTTATAGCCGTTAGTAACGATAAACTAAAACATCGGGCATCATCCGTCGCCCTTAGTAAACATACCTACAAATTTTCAGAAAGATCGACAAAGTGCTTTCTGAGATATTCCATAAAGAAGAAAAACCGTTATGGCCCGTTATAGCGATTAGTAAAAGCTATAACAGTAAACCGAAACATCGGGCATCATCCGTGACCCATAATGAACATACCTGCTAATTTTCACAAAGATCGGCCAAGTACTTTCTGAGACATTCCATGAAGAAAAAAAAAACCGTTACAGCTGTTATCAACGGCTATAACGGTAAACTAAAGCATCGGGCATTATCCGTAACCCATAATGAACATACCTACAAATTTTTAGAAAGATCGGCCAAGTACTTTCTGAGATATTCCATAAAGAAAAAAACCGTTGCAGCCGTTAGTAACGGCTATAACGGTAAACTAAAACATCGGGCATCATCCGTGACCCATAATGAACATACCTGGTAATTTTCACAAACATCAGCCAAGTACTTTCTGAGATATTCCATAAAGAAGAAAAAAATAACAGGCCGTTACAGCCGTTAGTAACGGCAATAACGGTAAACTAAAACATCGGGCATCATCCTTGACCCATAATGAACACACCTACAAATTTTCAGAAAGATCGGCCCAATGGTTTTGTCTGGAGCGAGTGGAACACATTTTGACCACGGACGGACGGACAGACGGACGAACACACACACACACCACACACACACACACACACACACACACACACACACACACACACATACACACACACACACACACACACACACACACACACACACACACACACACACACACACACACGCACACACACACACACACACAGCATTTCTTCGTTCCCATTCTAAAGTACTCCTGTTCTATAAGAACTGGGAGTGCAAAAAAAACAAGATGCGAAGCATATAAACGTACTCCCAGTTTTCCAAACCGCTTATAAATAGGCCAAGTGCTTTGCGAGATAAGAAATAAAGGCAAAATAACGGTTTTAACGGTTATTTAACCGATGTACACTTTTGAAACTGGTATTTCAGTCCTCGCTGGGCTAAAGCCTGTGTACATACCAAATTTCATCCAAATCGGACAATATGTCAAGAATAACGGTTTTTAACGGTCAGATTTTGAAACACTACATGGAAGTGTCAATTGTGTGTGATAACCTTTCTATATACCAAATTTCATTAAAAACCCACCAATATATATATAAAAAAAACGGCAAAATAACGGTTTAACGGTTATATAACCGATATACACTTTTGAAACTGGTATTTTAGCCCTCACTGGGCTAAAGCCTGTGTACATATCAAATTTCATCCACATCGGACAAAATGTCAAGAATGACGGGTTTTAACGGTCAAATTTTGAAACACTATATAGAAGTGCCATTTGTGTGTGACAACTTTTCTATATACCAAATTTCATTAAAATCCACCCATATATAAGAAATAACGGCAGAATAACGGTTTTTAACGGTTGGTTAATCTATTTTCAGCATTACATCACTTACATATGGACAGAGGCTCGGATTTGTCACAATATCATCCAAACCGCTTATAAATTGGCCAAGTACTTTCTGAGATATTCCATAAGGAAGAAAAACCGTTACAGGCCATTACAGCCGTTAGTAACGGATATATAGCGGTAAACTAAAACACTGGGCATCATCCGTGGCCCATAATGAACATACCTACAAATTTTCAGAAAGATCGGCCCAGTAGTTTTGTCTGGAGCGAGTGGAACACATTTTGACCACGGACACACACACACACACACACACACACACACACACACCACACACACACACACACACAGACAGCATTTCTTCGTTCCCATTCTAAAGTATCCCTGTTCTATAAGAACTGGGAGTACAAAAAACAAACAACCCAAAATAAGATATATACAAGGCAACAAAAGAAGCTTGCAAAAAGTGACTAGAACTACAGTACGATACGGGGGAAAAAAAAAGAGAGAGAGAGATGAAGAAGCGAAAGGAGTGCAGGGAAGGGCGACAGAGAGAGGGAGAGAGGAACAAATAGGCGGAGAGAGTGGGTGCGGGAAAGAGCATGTTTAGAACAATCTGACAATTTTAAAAAAATCCAAGGAGATGCAAGACAATCGATTTTGAAGCACCAGGGAAAAAAAATGGAAATAAGCACAAATGGGGGGGGGGGGGGGGGGGGGGGGGGGGGGGGGGGGGGGGGGGTGCATGATGATAGCCCAGTCACAACGGGGGGAGGGGGGGGGGGTCATATAGATAATAAATCAGTCATTCCAGCGGGGGCCGGATAGCTCAGTTGGTAGAGCGCCGGACTCGTGATCCTGGGTTGCGGGTTCGAATTTCGGTATAGGGGGATTT
The DNA here is from genome assembly GCA_018398815.1 of Conus ventricosus. NCBI lineage: Eukaryota > Metazoa > Mollusca > Gastropoda > Neogastropoda > Conidae > Conus > Conus ventricosus. Next base: position 17,886 of record JAFLJL010019346.1, read on the forward strand.
TTCCCTCGGAGTTTAACATTGGTTCTGACTCAATTCCCCATATAGTCCTTCGAATGAGACTATAATTATGTGAACGTGTGTGTGAACGCACGCATAACATCTTGCACACACGTAAAATCCCATCACCAACTTTCGGAAGAGAAGGCCAGTTTGGCCGTTGGTATGGATGACACGTGACACATAGCATGCACCTTCCCCGCAGATGGAGTATGGCTGCCTTAATGGCGGGATAAAAAAAGGGTCATACACACAAAAACTCCACTGCCTGGCTATACAGGGAGTGTCCGCAGGAGTATCAGCCTGCGTACGCAGAAAGAAAAGAAAGAAAGAAAGAAGTCATTCCAGCAGAACCGTGAGAGAGAGAGAGAGTCGCATAAGAATACAAGCATTACGACAGAATGACAAGAGGGCAGGAGGTAGTAGGAAACACACACGCGCACGTGCACACACACACACACAACAGCATATGCACTCATACGCATGCAATGTCGTGCACACACACGCACGCACGCACACCGTATTATCTAATTCGTGAGATAGACAGAAAGACATAGAAAGAGAGGCAGAGATAGACAGACAGACAGAGAAAGAGAGAGACCAAGCCATTTATTTTGGGTGTAACCCCCCCCCCCCCCCCTTTTTTTTTTTAACCGGAAAAATCAGATGTGGCACACACAGCATATGCACATGCACGCAGATCTGAAGCGATCAAAGCTAAGTGAATTTTCGTTGTTTTATTCGTTTATATATCACCTGATGAAGACCTAAGAGGTCGAAACGCGTTGTGTTTTATCTTGTGACTCGTTTGTCCACGTTCTCTGGGCGGTTCGCTAACATTTATTTAAGATTGTTTAGATTTAAGCCTGCAGTCGTCTCGCTTTGCAACTAGACAGTGTCGAGGTTGAAAGACTGAGAGATGCGGACGGAATGTCGTAGTATATAATTATCATCATGACCATCCTCGTCTCCATCCCCAGCAGTTTCATCCTCGTTTTCATAAATTATCACAAGAGAAAATGACAGATAAACAGATAGCTACATTTCTAACTCACCTCCACCCACAATCCCAGTGGTGCCTCCGACCACACGTGCAATGTTGATATTTTTCACGTGCACGTCCAGTTCGTCTGCAATGGTATTCAAGTCATCTCGTAGGTCCGCGGCCATTTCCTTCAATACAGGGCGTTCATTCGCTGGACCTGCCATGTTGTCGTCTGCTGCCCTAGCCTAAAACTTTGTGTGTGGTGGTTTTAAACTTAGTTTCCACTCAGCAACGTTCTCTGCGCATCTGCTGTGTCTCTAACAATGAGCAAGCAAGCAGGTACGGGGGGCTGTGAGACCCGACCTTGCCAGACTTGCACTTCAGTGAAACCGGATTTCCGCATGACGTTAGTTTTCTGAGAAATCGACATAGAAATCTCCATGTGGTCTACTCATCGAAGTAGAGAAGACGAAGCTTTCATCTCAAGAACTTTGTTTTGGCGTAAACCTCATGGGATTTTCACCGGAAAAATCTGATTTTTGAGAACCGTTCCATTCTAGACTTGGAATGTGTGTGTGTGTGTGAAGAGAGAGAGAGAGAGAGAGAGAGAGAGAGAGAGAGAGAGAGAGAGAGAGGAGAGAGAGAGGGGAGAGAGAAGACAAGACAAGACAAGACAAAATTCTTTATTTACGAGGATAATAGATAAGCACTGATGTGCTTTTTTACTTTCAGTCCTCACCCTGAGTAGGGTCAACAATGCAAAGTAAGATAAGGCAACAAAAGAAGCATGCAAAAAGTGACTAGAACTGCAATACGATACGGGGAAAAAAAATGAGAGAGAGAGAGAGAGAGAGAAGAGAGAGAGAGAGAGAGAGAGAGAGAGAGAGAGAGATGCAGAAGCGAAAGGAGTGGAGGGAAGGGCGATAGAGAGAGGAGAGAGGAACAAAGAGGCGGAGAGAGTGGGTGCGGGAAAGAGCATGTTTAGAACAATCTGACAATTAGAAAAATTCCAAGGAGATGCAAGACAATCAGTTTTGAAGTACCAGGGAAAAAATGGAAATAAGCACAAATGGGTGGAAAAATGCATAATGATCGCCCAGTCACTACGGGAGGAGGGGTGGGGGGGGGGGGGATATCATATAGATAATAAATCAAGTCATTCCAGCAGAACGTAAGAGGGAGAGAGAGAGAGAGAGAGAGAGAGAGAGAGAGAGAGGAGAGAGAGAGGAGTCGCATAAGAATACAAGCATAATGACATAATGATAAGAGAGCAGGAGGTAGTAGGAAACACACACACACACACACACACACACACACACACACACACACACACACGTACACACTCATACACTAACTGCATGCCACCGCTGATGCACATCTACTCCCATGTGCACGCACATACGGCACACCACACACACACACACACACACACGCACGTACACACGCATACGAACACACGAACACAAACGCACGCATGCATGTACACACACACACACACACACACACACACACACACACACACAACACACACACACACGCATGCGCGCAGATACACACACACGCGTGCGCACCACACACACACACACAACACACACACACACACACACACACACACACACCACATTATCTATTTCGTGATACTACGGCGCGCGGCATATATTCTTTGTTCCACATTTTGTTTTCTCTTTGTTTGTGAAATCTGAAGTGGTAAATATCACAGAACGACAGTGTCAGCACACCCAACATTATCCTAGAAAAAAAAAAAAAAGATGCAAAGCATAAAAATGTACGCCCGGTTAATCTTGAATAGTGATAACCTTTCTATATACCAAATTTTGTTAAAACCCACCAATATATAAGAAATAACGGTTTTAACGGCCATTTAACTGAAGTACCCTTTTGAAACTGGTATTTTAGTCCTCACTGGGCTAAAGCTTATGTACCTACCAAATTTCATCCAGATCGGACAATATGTCAAGAATAATGGTTTTTAATGGTCAAATTTGAAACACTATATGGAAGTGCCATTTGTGTGTGATAATCTTTCTATATACCAAATTTCATTAAAATCACCAATATAAAAAAAAACAAGATGCGAAGCATATAAACGTACTCCCAGTTTTCCAAACAGCTTATAAATCAGCCAAGTGCTTTATGAGATAAGAAATAAAGGCAAAATAACGGGTTTAACGGTTATTTAACCGATGTACACTTTTGAAACTGGTATTTAGTCCTCACTGGGCTAAAGCCTGTGTACATACCAAATTTCATCCAAATCGGACAATATGTCAAGAATAACGGTTTTTTAACGTTCAGATTTTGAAACACTGCATGGAAGTGCCATTTGTGTGTGATGACCTTTCTATATACAAAATTGCATTAAAATCCACCAATATATAAAAAAAATAACGGCAAAATAACGGTTTAACGGTTATATAACCGATATACACTTTTGAAACCGGTATTTTAGTCCTGACTGGGCTAAAGCCTGTGTACATATCAAATTTCATCCAAATTGGACAATATGTCTAGAATAACGGTTTTTATACGGTCAAATTTTGGAACACTATATAGAAGTGCCATTTGTGTGTGTGATAACCTTTCTATATACCAAATTTTATTAAAATCCACCTATATATACGAAATAACGACAGAATAACGGTTTTTAACGGTTGTTTAATCCATTTTCAGCATTACATCACTTACATATGGACAGAGCATCTGATTTTTCACAAGATCATCCAAACGCTTATAAATTGGCCAAGTACTTTCTGAGATATTCCATAAAGAAGAAAAACCGTTACAGGCCGTTACAACCGTTAGTAACGGCTATAACGGGGCAAACTAAAACAACAGGCATCATCCATGACCCATAATGAACATACCTGCTAATTTTCATAAAGGTCGGCCAAGTACTTTCTGAGATATTCCATAAAGAAGAAAAACCGTTACAGGCCGTTACAGCCATTAGTAACGGTTATAACGGTAAACTAAAACATCGGGCATTATTCGTGACCCACAATGAACATACCTACAAATTTTCAGAAAGATCGACCAAGTACTTTCTGAGATATTCCATAAAGAGAAAAAGCGTTACAGGCCGTTACAGCCGTTAGTAACGGCTGTAGCGGTAAACTAAAACGTCGGGCATCATCCTTGACCCATAATGAACATACCTACAAATTTTCAGAAAGATCGACCCAGTAGTTTTGTCTGGAGCGAGTGGAACACATTTTTGACCACAGACAACACACACACACACACCACACACACAACACACACCACACACAACACACACACACACAAGAGACAGCATTTCTTCGTTCCCATTCTAAGTCTACTCCCCTGTTCTTAAGAACTGGGAGTACAAAAAATAACGGCAAAATAACGGTTTTATAACGGTTATATAACCGGTGTACACTTTTGAAACTGGTATTTTAGTCCTCACTGGGTGTAACATACTAATTTCATCCAAATTGGACAATATGTCAAGAATAACGGTTTTTAAACAGTCAATTTTGAAACACTATATAGAAGTGCCATTTGTGTGTGATAACCTTTCTATATACCAAATGTAATTAAAAATCCACCTATATATAAGAAATAACAACAAAATAACGGTTTTTAACTGTT